>CM050170.1:85609761-85853703 GCA_027410445.1 Discoglossus pictus
AGTGAGATGGAGGGGAGAGCAGACTGATATGATAGGGGGGCTGTATGTAAGAGAGGGAGGGGAGAGCAGACTGATATGATGAGGGGAGGCTGTGTGTGAGAGAGGGAGGGAGAGCAGACTGATATGATGAGGAGGAGGCTGTGTGTGAGAGAGGGAGGGGAGAGCAGACTGATATGATGAGGGGAGGCTGTGTGTGAGAGAGGGAGGGTAGAGCAGACTGATATGATGAGGGGAGGCTGTGTGTGAGAGAGGGAGGGGAGAGCAGACTGATATGATGAGGGGAGGCTGTGTGTGAGAGAGGGAGGGGAGAGCAGACTGATATGATGAGGGGGGCTGTGTGTGAGAGAGGGAGGGGAGAGCAGACTGATATGATGAGGGGAGGATGTGTGTGAGAGAGGGAGGGGAGAGCAGACTGATATGATGAGGAGGAGGCTGTGTGTGAGAGAGGGAGGGGAGAGCAGACTGATATTATGAGGAGGCTGTGTGTGAGAGAGGGAGGGGAGAGCAGACTGATATGATGAGGGGAGGCTGTGTGTGAGAGAGGGAGGGGAGAGCAGACTGATATGATGAGGGGAGGCTGTGTGTGAGAGAGGGAGGGGAGAGCAGACTGATATGATGAGGGGAGGCTGTGTGTGAGAGAGGGAGGGGAGAGCAGACTGATATGATGAGGGGGAGGCTGTGTGTGAGAGAGGGAGGGGAGAGCAGACTGATATGATGAGGGGAGGCTGTGTGTGAGAGAGGGAGGGGAGAGCAGACTGATATGATGAGGGGAGGCTGTGTGTGAGAGAGGGAGGGGAGAGCAGACTGATATGATGAGGGGAGGCTGTGTGTGAGAGAGGGAGGGGAGAGCAGACTGATATGATGAGGGGAGGCTGTGTGTGAGAGAGGGAGGGGAGAGCAGACTGATATGATGAGGGGAGGCTGTGTGTGAGAGAGGGAGGGGAGAGCAGACTGATATGATGAGGGGAGGCTGTGTGTGAGAGAGGGAGGGGAGAGCAGACTGATATGATGAGGGGAGGCTGTGTGTGAGAGAGGGAGGGTAGAGCAGACTGATATGATGAGGGGAGGCTGTGTGTGAGAGAGGGAGGGGAGAGCAGACTGATATGATAGGGGAGGCTGTGTGTGAGAGAGGGAGGGGAGAGCAGACTGATATGATGAGGGGAGGATGTGTGTGAGAGAGGGAAGGGGAGAGCAGACTGATATGATGAGGAGGAGGCTGTGTGTGAGAGAGGGAGGGGAGAACAGACTGATATGATGAGGGGGAGGCTGTGTGTGAGAGAGGGAGGGGAGAGCAGACTGATATGATGAGGGGAGGCTGTGTGTGATAGAGAGAGGGGAGAGCAGACTGATATGATGAGGGGGAGGCTGTGTGAGAGAGGGGAGGGGAGAGCAGACTGATATGATGAGGGGGAGGCTGTGTGTGAGAGAGGGAGGGGGGAGAGAGAGAGTACAAATAGATGATTTGAGGTCACAAACCAGGGCATGCATTCATCCTTCCCCTAGAAGACTGCTTACCCAGATCATGTTACTGATGTAGTTATCAGCTTTATCAAAGACAGACATTAATTAGTGTTAGTTCTCAGATCTGGTTCCCTGCTCCTGAAGATCTGATTTTATTGGTTGTGCTTTTGTTATTATTTACTGCACCTATAACATGACGTCCCTCTATATTGTTCTGATAAATGTTCTTTTAATATAAGAGTATTTAATACTACAAAGAACTGTCAGCTGTTGCCAAATGGATTTTTTTATATACCTGAACATCAGTAAATATTCAGTACCGAGACAACCTAAGTCACTATTTATCATTTCTTAAAATTACACACACACGCATAAAATATTATAAAAAATAAAAAAAATTAACAGTTGTTTAACATTTGCTTTTCTTACCTAGAGACCGAAGCGTCTGATAATTGTCCATCATCACATCCTTGTACAGATATTTCTGATCTTCATCTAAACTCCCACTCCTCCTTAGAGAAGTAAACTGCAACTTCATCGGATCAGATGGCTCCTGGAAATAAAAATAGTTAAGTCAATGAAGAATAGCGAGATTCAGGGCCTTTTGAATTATTATTTTTTCTTTATATTTAAAGAAACATTACCACAATCACACTGCACATATTTCATTGATGTTGCTATTCTTTGTCACTGTATGAATTCTTGTAATCTACATGAAGAGAAGGAAAATCTCCTATCTATGTATGTATAGTGTTAAAAACAATGAATAGCACATTAGTTATTCCATTTAAATGTCTGAAAAATAATTAATAAACGTATTTCCTGCTCTAATTTCTCAGAAATACAGAGTGCAGTGCATCAATTGTATTTCTGAGAAATTGGAGCAGGAAATACGCTTATTAACTTATTTTTCAGACATTTAAATTGGATCACTAATATACTATTCATTGTTTGTACTACTGTGCTATTGTACAATGTGTGGTGCAGGGCTTCTATCACTCTTAGACCACCATATGTGAAATTATTGCTGTATGTATGTATATATATATTGTATATAGAAGGAATAAAAGAGAACAACTAATAGTGTGAACTGGTGGTGAATAGGTGTCAAGAAGACACCAAAATATATACGTTTGGGAAAGTATACCAATTATACTCAGTGAAATCTATATGGCATTAATATCTATACCCATAGATATAATTCTGGATATATTCAAATCAGCTCATAGTATGACCAAATGGGTTATCTATAAAGACACCCCATTCCTGGTCAAGGACATATACAATCACAGCTGATATAAAGAAATAATGAAGAAACCTAAAATGTAACTTTTAATAATGTATAAAGAAAAAAAAAAAATATATATATATATATATATATATAATGGGGAATGATCGATATAAAAATATCTATTTAACTATTAAAAACATACAGCAATAGGCAAACCAAGATAGCATACCATCGTGCCCTTCACATTGAAAGAGATTCATTACTGACTCCTAAGACTTCTAGAGTAATGGATGACAACATTAGCTTTATTGGGAGTTATAACACACAATGGAAACAAATTTTGAGTATCCTCAACAAACACAATCATATCTTGAAAACAGATGAAGATCTGAATGGGTGGATGCAAAATGGAATAAAAGCGAGTTGGCGTAAGTCACCATCATTGAAAGATACTTTGGTTATGAGCCATTTTGTCCGAAGAAACAATAGTTATAAAAAGAAGGATAATTATGGCAATTATCCATGTGCACATTGTAGGATCTGTGGTCATATTAAGAATGTGAAGACATTTCAAGATATTAGGGGACAACATCATACAATTAAACAGCTGTTTAACTGTAGCTCCAAACAAGTCATATATGTGCTGGAATGTCCATGCCCTTGATTATGTGTATATATATATATAAACACACATACCCACACCTTTATGTGATTTTGAGTGTGGCTTCTAGATTGTCAACAAATTTGTGGTAGTTATTAATTTATTTATTTTACTCTACCTTTTCAGTTTCCTTTTTGCACTCTTCAGCCTGGCTCAACGCATCTTTTTGTCTGATTGTCCTTGTCATCATAAGGGCAACATTCAGCCATTCTACCAGTGGAGCCAAGTCCTCATCGTAATACTCATCCTGTACTGTACCAACAACCTAAAAAAAAAAAAAGTGTGTAAATTGTACAAAACGCAAAATGTAGTATAAAAAAGCGATGAGCCCTGGGATATTTTGGACTTTAAACGTATTCTCATTCCCCCATTTTCTCTTATACTAATGAAGTGTCATATTTATATTATGTGCTTATTAAGAACTTGACAAAACATTTGAGAAAGTTCTTCTATATTTTACTTTGCCTTTGTTTGTAATAGGATTAGGCAACTTGGAGAATTGGCTGGGACTATAGATAACCTCTTCACAATGAATATCCTCTTGACAATATGACTGAATAGAGGAGCAAGTACCAGAAGGATAACCCTCTTCCTCGGCATGCAAGAAATGTAGGTATCCATGATAGAAGCACGCACGGCACAAGACAATTTCTCTTCATTTCTAAATTTTCTAAAAAACTATTTTCTGCTCATGGCATATATAGATGCTGAGGTTGTTAAGTTGCTTCATGCTTTCTCAAATTACAGTGGTCCTCTTGCTGTTATCTAAAACCTGAGTATTTTTTTTTTAGCTTGTTTTGCCCACCTCCTGCATTTTGCCCACCTCCTGTATGTGTGTCTCTAAGGAGTGGTGCCTCTTCTGGATTGCTAGCATGTGGTGAAGGGGCTTGTATACCTCAATGAAGCTGTGAGCTATATCTTGTACGGTCAACCAAGATGGGCAGGTCATAGCAGAGCGATCAGACAAATTACATTCCACTGGCAACCCACTCCAGTATCTTTGCCAAGATAAACTTATGGATAAGCACTGCCAGAGACATAAAGACAGATGTGACTGGCGTGCTGCTGTCCATACGGTCACCAAGATGTGGACACAACTAATCAACAACTAGTAGTAATTAGCTGTAGGTGTATGTCAGTATCTATGCATGTATATGACTGTAGGAGTCAGGGTATGAAAGCATCTGTATCTGCATGTACTGTATGTCCATGTGTGTCATTGTATCTCCATCTGTCTTATTTACAAACTAGCGAATTGCCCGTCAAAAAATGGCAGCAATGAAATTGTAAGTGAGCTAAGGGTGTTTGGTGTATATAATGTGGCTGATGTAGCGTCGTTCGTTTTCTATGTTGTGTGACTTTTTATGAATATCCGTAGCTGTTTGGTGGGCTTTTTCGGAATATCCGTAGCTGTTTGGTGGTGTTTTGCATGTTTATGGTAGTGTTTTGCTTGTTTAGGGACCTTTAGCCTCGTTTTCGTTTTGTTCGGCGGCAATTTTTTCTCTCGCTTAGGTGATTTTCGGGTCTCTAAACTCCGAAATTTGTGCTTAAATGGAGGTGTAAACTTCACTTCCAGAGGTCCACGGCGCCCCCCTTGCTGTGAGTAACCTTTTTATGTGTTTTTTGTTTGTATTTATTGTATTTGTAATGTTTTTGGGGTTGCTCAGGTTGCGTCCTTGTTTTTTAATCTCGTAGGTGTTTTTCGGCAAATACATAGGTGTTTGTTGGTGTTTTGCGTGTTTAGACTGCTGTAGCCTCGTTTTCATTTTTTTCGGCGGCAATTAGAGAATTTTGTAGTGTCTAAACTCTTTTAATTTGACTTAAATTGAGTTGTAACTTTAGTTTTCGAGGTCCTGGATGCTCCCTCTTCTTGTAAGTAAGCTTTTTATGTATTTGTTGTGTGTATTTGTTGTATTTTTCATGTTTTCATGTGCCCGTGTTGCGGCCGATTTTTGCGAGGTCGTAGTGGGTCGTAACGTGTCTCGTAACGTGTCTCATATTTTCTTTGCAATACAACGTAAATTTTGCAAGGGCCGCAGTTGCTGGCAAGGAGCGCTTTGCCAGCAACTGCGGCCCTCGCTACGCGAGCCCACAAGCGTGAGCAATGGCAGGGTGGTCCAGTGCAAGGGCGCCAGGGAGATCAAGGCAAGGGGGCCAGGAATATCCAGGGTGGGGGCCAGGGAGGTCCAGGGCAAGGGGGGCCAGGGAGGTCCAGGGCAAGGGCACCAGGGAGGTCCAGGCGAGGGGGCCAGAAAGGTCCAGGGCAAGAATGCCAGGGAGATCAAGACAAGGGCGCCAGAGAGATTCAGGGCAAGGGTGCCAGGGAGATCAAGGGCAAGAGGGCCAGGGAGATGCAGACAAGGGCACCAGAGAGATCCAGGGCAAGGGAGGCAGGGAGATCCATGGCAAGTTGGCCAGAGAGATCCAGGGCAAGGGCGCCAGGGAGATCCAGGGCCAGGCCGCCAGAGCGAACGAGGGCAAGGGGGTCAGGGAGATCTAGGGCAAGGGGGCCAGTGAGATCCAGGGCAAGGGGGGCATGGAGGTCCAGGGCAAGGGCACCAGGGAGATCAAGGCAAGGGCGCCAGAGAGATTCAGGGCAAGGGCGCCAGGGAGATCAAGGGCAAGAGGGCCAGGGAGATCCAGACAAGGGCACCAGAGAGATCCAGGGCAAGGGAGGCAGGGAGATCCATGGCAAGTTGGCCAGAGAGATCCAGGGCAAGGGCGCCAGGGAGATCCAGGGCCAGGCCGCCAGAGAGAACGAGGGCAAGGGGGTCAGGGAGATCTAGGGCAAGGGGGCCAGTGAGATCCAGGGCAAGGGGGGCAGGGAGGTCCAGGGCAAGGGCACCAGGGAGATCAAGGCAAGGGGCCAGGAATATACAGGGAAAGGGAGCCAGGGAGATCCAGGGCAAGGGGCCCGGGAGATCCAGGGTAAGGGGGCCTGGGAGGTCCAGGGCAAAAGGGAGGTCCAGGCAAGGGGCCAGAAAGGCCCAGGGCAAGGATGTCAGGGAGATCCAAGCAAGGCGACAGAGAGATCCAGGGCAAGGGTGCCAGGGAGATAAAGGGCAAGGGGGCCAGGAAGATCCAGGGCAAGGGGGCCAGGGAGGTCCAGGGCAAGGGTGGTAGGGAGATCCAGGGCAAGGGCGGCAGGGAGATCAAGGGCAAGGGGGCCAGGGAGATCTAGGGCAAGGGGGCCAGGGAGGTCCAGGCAAGGGGGCAGGAATATACAGGGTAAGGGGGGCAGGGAGATCCAGGGCAAGAGGGCCCGGGAGATCCAGGGTAAGGGGGCAATGGAGGTCCAGGGCAAGGGCACCAGGGAGATCCAGGCAAGGGGGCTAGAAAGGTCCAGGGTAAGGATGCCAGGGAGATCAAGGGCAAGGGCGTCAGGGAGATCAATGGCAAGGGGGGCAGGGAGATATAGGGCAAGGGGGCCAGGGAGGTCCATGGCAAGGGCGGCAGGGAGATCAAGGGCAAGGGGGCCAGGGAGATCCAGGGCAAGTGGACCAGGGAGATCCAGGGCAAGGGGGCCAGGGAGATCCAAAGCAAAGGGGCTACAGAGATCCAAGGCAAGAGGGCCAGGGAGATCAAGGGCAAGGGGGCCAGGGAGGTCCAGGGCAAGGGTGGCATGGAGATCCAGGGCAAGGGGGCCAGGGAGGTCCAGGGCAAGGGTGCCACGGAGATCCAGGGCAAGTGGGCCAGGGAGGTTCAGGGCAAGGGCAGCACTAAACTGGCAGGCTCACAGGATACAGTTGAATTTGTCTATCCCTGACATAAGAAGTTGAGGTCCTCGATTTAGTGATGTTGAGATCTAGTGAAGGTGATTCATGTAAGCAGGAAGCATCTAAGAATGATGTGGTGTGTCCCCATGTTGTATGACACATACGGGCAGTGGCAACAGGTTTTATATTTTGTTTATATTAATTGTGGTGCAAACTTTCCTGAAAGTGGTGTTTTCATAATAACTGTATTACATCTATAATTGCATATGTAAATATTTGTTTAAGTCAAAGCTCTAGTGCAATAAACTTGAAATAAGACTTTTAAGAAGTTATCTGCAAACCATGACATAACTGAATAAATACAATGTGGGAAGAAAATAACACAACGACATCTGTGATACAAGATCAACATGACATCATTTAGTTCATGGTATATGTAACGGCTACCCCGGTAGTGAGAGGGTACCAGCCGTTGGAAACGTCCTTTTCCCTGGCAAGCTGCTGTGTAAAAGTGAAGTTGGTATAATCCCATCCAAGAGTTCCAGAGGGAAAGTCAGGTTCAGCATTAAATATCCATATAGAAGCACTGCGCAGTCTCAGAAGCCCAGACCACCCATATTGGACGACACTTTCTTGGGAGTCAAAGAATACTGACTTTATTTTGTTATATGCAGAAATATATATACACCTCTTTCCACAGGTAATACACATGCCCATATTTGGCCACACAATAGAGACAATAGGTGTGGTCACACCTCCCTGGGACTAGCCGGCTACTTTTGATACAATCAGACATTGATAAGATAATGCTTCTCTTTGTTCCATCTTTCACAATGTGAACACTTTACACAATAGGGCTCTCCTGCCTCTAGGAGACCCTAATAGGATTATGTATTATGCTAGGTGTCTGCAATGGTCTGAGCCAACATCCTGCAGAGCACAAACCAACATATCGACAGCACAGCAATGTGACCATACCTCAACCACAATAATTAAATAACCATAACACAGGGCAAAACAGTGATGGGTTCCGTTACACACCTCCCCCGTGACCATAAGCCGGCATACACGGTCTGGTCCCAACGGATCGGCCTGGGGATGTCCGGACAAAATGATTTGTTGGTCACTTCTACAGTTTGACAACCCATCAGCATTACTGCAATTCACATTTCCTCACATTTCAAGAACAAAACAAACGCACACTTCATACAGCATTCACAGCAATAAACATTTCAAGGAGAGGGAAAATACATTTTACAAACTGGTTTCAGACAATTAAATAATGAAGCAGAAAAGCATCAGCCTTCCAAATGAACTGAAGTCCTTTAGCTAAACCTTCCCAAGTTGCAGAGTACATTCCTCCCCCAGCTCGTGGTCGGGCCCCTATTGTACAGGGCCCACTGTTCTCCCCCTGTACACCCACCCAAAAAAATCCAGGATCCCATCCCAACAGTCCAGGATCCCAGTGTCCAAAAGGTGGGCCACAATCTCTGTCCCATAGAAACCCCTTTCCATATAAAACGTTCCGGCTCATCCCCTCTATCGTCGGCCAATGCTCGATACTTTTGGAGGGTGGGGTCCTGTCTAGTTTCCCTCACAAGCTCTTCGGGGGTGTCCCACGCTATGGGTCTCTCTGTGGCGGTAGTGCTAAGTGTCTGCTTGTGGCTTACCTGGGTCTCCCGACCTGTTGTAGGAACGTCCTCGGTACGGGTCTGTGAGCGGGTGGTCACGGGACAAGCAGCAGCAGTCGTGGGTAAAAAGGCTGAGGCTAGAGGGCCAATATTGTTGCCCAGCACAACCTCAGCAGGTAAATTATCCATGATGCCTACTGTGGTCTTTCCCGACCCGACTCCCCAATCCAAGTGTACCCGGGCGGTGGGTAAGCGAAAAACAGCCCCCCCTGCGACACGAACAGCAACGGTACGATTAGATACATGTTCTGGTTTCACGAGATGTTTCTGCACCAAAGTGATGGTAGCACCAGTGTCTCTTAAGCCTTGTGCTATCTGTCCATTCACACGCACCTCTTGGCGGTGATGCTGGCGGTTATCCGGGGAGGCAGCCTGTACGGGGTTGGCCTCATACAAGATTCCCAAACACTCCTCAGGGCTCCCTTTGATTTTCAGGCAGTGAGCAGCAGAGGGACGTGATGGCGGGGTCTCTGTGTGGGGTGTTGTGCGCCTCCATTTGTTATTGGCTGATCTCAAAGAGCAATAACGGGCAATATGCCCTGTGTTGCTGCAGCGATGGCACGTCATTTTGTAAGAATCCCGGGGTTGGTGGTTAGACCCCTGAGGCCGTGGCGTTCCTGGGGGTACTGGGGCCCAAAATTCTGTGCGTGCAGCGGGCATTGAGGTGCGTGGCTCTGCTCTAGACGTTGGTCGTGTGGACCCTTGGCTCACCTTTCTGGACTCTGCGTATTCGTCCGCTAGCCGTGCTGCCTCGGTTAAGTTAGCAGGGCGACGATCTCTCACCCAATCCTGTATGTCTGCCGCCAGATCTTGGAAGAAATGTTCCATCAGGAATAGCTGTAGTACTTCCTCTCCTGTGTTGGCATTGCACCCTCGCACCCAATGTGATGCCACCCTTTGTATATTGCTGGCCCATTCCATGTGGGACTCTGCAGCCTTCTTTTTAGACTCCCTGAAGCGACGGCGATATGTTTCCGGGGTGACGGCATATCTGGTGAGCAGAGCAGCCTTTACCCGGCGATACTGCGCAATATCTTCCTCAGTAAGCGCCCGAAAAGCCTCATTTGCTTTTCCTGATAGCTTTCCAGCCAAAATAGTGACCCATTGGTCAGGTGGTATTTGGTGTAGTGAGCACTGCCTCTCGAAGTCAGCCAAATATCCATCAATTTCTTCCTCACTTTCCACAAACGCTTTGAAGGCAGTGAACGGTATTTTCTTTAGTGTAGCAGCGGGTGGGGGAGTATGAACTGTATGTGCCAGGGGTTGTCTAGCTCTTGCCAGTTCAAGTTCGTGCCCCCTCCTATTTTGTATATCCGTTCTCGCTTCCCGGAACAGCTGATCTATTAGCTCCACGGATGTTGCTGGGTACATGGATAATCTCCGCTGAACCAGGTTTGTAATTTCCTCCTCCTCGCTGACAGGGGTAGGTTGGTCCACGACCTCCATGGATCGATCCATCTTGTCCAGCTCCAGTAGGTCAGCTATCAGCTCTCTCCGTGGTCGGTTGTTGGCACTCCTTCCTCTGGTTTCCAAGAGATCCTTTAGTGTGGGTCTTTTCAGTTTAGCGTACTGGGATTCCATTCAGCACTTGCGTTGGGGATGAAAAGGACCATCCCACCGCTGCCACCAATGTAACGGCTACCCCGGTAGTGAGAGGGTACCAGCCGTTGGAAACGTCCTTTTCCCTGGCAAGCTGCTGTGTAAAAGTGAAGTTGGTATAATCCCATCCAAGAGTTCCAGAGGGAAAGTCAGGTTCAGCATTAAATATCCATATAGAAGCACTGCGCAGTCTCAGAAGCCCAGACCACCCATATTGGACGACACTTTCTTGGGAGTCAAAGAATACTGACTTTATTTTGTTATATGCAGAAATATATATACACCTCTTTCCACAGGTAATACACATGCCCATATTTGGCCACACAATAGAGACAATAGGTGTGGTCACACCTCCCTGGGACTAGCCGGCTACTTTTGATACAATCAGACATTGATAAGATAATGCTTCTCTTTGTTCCATCTTTCACAATGTGAACACTTTACACAATAGGGCTCTCCTGCCTCTAGGAGACCCTAATAGGATTATGTATTATGCTAGGTGTCTGCAATGGTCTGAGCCAACATCCTGCAGAGCACAAACCAACATATCGACAGCACAGCAATGTGACCATACCTCAACCACAATAATTAAATAACCATAACACAGGGCAAAACAGTGATGGGTTCCGTTACAGTATATTTCTTATCCACTAGTCCCAGATATTTTAGAATACAGTCGTTTTGTGACCAAAAGGGCAACCAGATTGTTAAAGGTCATTAACTGATATGAAATCATATTTTAATAATCACCCATTGACTTGACCCATTGAAGATTCAATATATAATATAAAAAAATTCAATGTATACAACACATTTGAGTGTATATATATATATATATATATATATATATATATATATATATATATATATATGTGTGTGTGAAGAGTGAGATAGCCGTGAATATCCAGTAATCCAGATAAATAATCAGAGTATTGAAGTATATAGTGATACCTTTTTTTATTGGACAAACATATTCATAGGTTTTATGACGAGCTTTCGAGAGCGTTCCTCTCTTTGTCCTAAAGCTAACTGTCCAATAATGGGTTGGCTCTGCCATAGCTTGACTTTATGCCCTAAGTGACATTCTCCATACACAGCTAGTGAGGAACCACCTATTACTTTATGCATCTCTATTATTGGATTGCCACATTTTCCATTGAAAGAACATGGTAGCAGGCGGAGCAATTCATCTCCTTTACCAAATCTTTCCCTGACAATTCTTCAGACTCAGGGGTTTCACTGCAAATAATCTCCGCATTGTCAGGGTTGAAATCTGGTTATTTTCTGTCAAATTTTTCTTCTTTTTCTGAGGACTATGAGAAGTCGTCTTAAACTTCTACTTCATCACGTTTTTTGGTCAGTATTACTGTCTAACGGCATGGGATCTGTAGATGTACAGGCATCAACCATTATAGAAAACCTGCACATGCTGGCATAATAACTCCAAGCGTCGAAATCGGTGCCGATGCTGAAAAGTCTCTTTCCATATTTAGAGCTGGTTTGGGTTTTTACGTTTTTTAAACCATAATATGGACGTGGACGTTGTAACGGAACCCATCACTGTTTTACCCTGTTTTATGATTATTATGGTTAAAATATGATCCTACTATTATACTGTATGTATGTTGGTTTATGCTCTGCAGAATATTGGCCCAGGCTAGTGCAGACCTTGGCATAAGAGATAATCCTATTACAGAGACTCTTCATAAGATAAGGACGTCTATTGTATATAGTGTTTTCATTCTCAGACATAAGAACAAAGGAGGATGATCTAATCCATGTCTGATTGTATCAAAGTTACCAGGTAGCCTCAGGGAGGTGTGACCCACCTATTGTCCCTATATGTGTATTGTGTGGCCAACTATGGGGGATATGTGAAATGTCTGTGTGTTATGTGTAAAAGATACTTTTAAACTTTTGAACCCCTGGTCTGATTCATGCCATTTTTTAATATGTTGTTCCACAATTTATGTTGTTCATAAAAATGTAAGATTTATTTATGTACTATGTAAAATCATAAAGTTATAAAAATGTATAAAAATGTGTAAGTTTTAGCTGGGAGATAATTGAGTAGATACAGTTATAAACTCAATTATCTCTCAAGTAGAGGGGAGGGAAACTGTGGGCGTTACTATTGTGTTATTGGTTGTTTATACCTTCCCCTGGGTGTGTTCTGTTTTCCTGACTGTAATAAAAACCAGGCTGGGTGTGCCAGCAAGAGTAGTGCTCCTTGACCCTTCAAAACGTAGCCTCGTCTCGTTCTTGGAGGGGATTGCTATATCACACTGGGGATTGCTATGCTTTGGCATACTCCCTTGAGCTTTAAACTACTGAACCCTTGTTCCTGATGTACTCTCCCTTGGAGGAGAGGTCTTCCCCACACGATCCTGGATGCTGGAGATTCATACAGGGTGGAAGGAAGACGGCGCGGCTCCAGTTAAGCTACGGCGGTTGTGGAGTCTGTGGTGTCCGGTGCAGTGCTTTTAGGCCTCGACGCAAACTAGGACGCGTCCATCAACGGAGGTACCCGGTCGGGGTGCCAGTAGATCCGTTACAGACGTGTGCTGCTATTGGCAACCACATATTCAGTATATGTGCTGGTATTGTGAAATAATGCTGAAGTGTTATGTCCATAAGAATGGCTGTTAGCTACATAATTGTGTTCCTTACATTGCTCTAAAGGAGGGTAATAGCTGTCATCCATCTCCACTACACCGCTTCCTTCCAAATGCCAATTTCTGAAGATTGTCGGTAATGCATCGAATCGCAGGAGTAACTGTCCTGGGTGAAATGTGCGGAGCAAATTCTGAAGGCATGACGTGTAGAGGACTCTACAATATATTTTACAAATGCATCGATGTCTCCAAACTCCTGACGTGTCTGCAGGAGCCACTGTTTAATTTTGCTAGGGCATGTTGGAAATACATGCAACAAAACATTCAGGTTTGGCATGTTCCAAACGTGTCGAGTTTAAACAATCCATCACTATACACTTCGGCATGGTGGCTCCTGTAACTATATGAGTGAGGAGGGACGGGGGGGACAGAAGAAGCATAAATTGTTGTTCGGTCCTTCAGTCGTGTCCGTATGGACGCAGCACGCCTGGCACATCTATTATGTCTCTGGTTGTACTTATCCATATGGTTATCTTGGCAAACATACTGGAGTTAGTTGCCATTGCAAATTCCTTCTCCAGTGGATCACAATTTATCTGACCTCTTATCTATGACCTGCCCATCTTGGGTATCCCTACATGCTATAGCTCACAGCTTCACTGAAGTACCCAAGCCCCTTCACCACCACAAGATAGCAATCCAGCAGGGGTAAACCTAAGTACCCAAACAATACCTGATGCTAACACCTAGTATATTATTCTCACCAGTATTATAGAATCACTCTTCTCTAATTAACATGTAATGACTATAATGAATATCTAATATTATATCCCCTCCGGGGTTAACACATTTCTTACACTACTAAGTAAAGTCGTGGTTACATTATTATTTAAGTATCAGTTTCGGGGCGGGAATTGATGATTCTTATGGAAAAATGCATTTGACATTCATCTGATTCAGGATCCTTAGGAACAGATTAATGACGAATATAGAGGTTCCACTTTACATATTCAAAGACATGAGCCAACAATAACATTTTTGGAGTAATGGCTTTATATATTGTTAAATTATTCAGGCATATTTGGGAGGGAGGGTGCACAGGGAGGGAGGGGCGTGTGCACAGGGAGGGAGGGAGGGGCAGGTGCACAGGGAGGGAGGGAGTGACGGGTGGTCACACAGGGAGGGAGGGACAGGCAGTCGCACAGGGAATGAGGGAGGGACGGGCGCACAGGGAGGCATGACGCACGGGGAGGGAGGGACAGCGGGTGCACAGGGAGGGAGGGGCGGTCGCACAGAGAGGGAGGGCAGGGCGGTTGCACAGGAAGGGACAGAGGAACAAGCGTACAGGGAGGGAGGGACAATGTACAGCCATTTTTTTTATTGCTCTTTAACATTAAATCAACTTTCTGTTTGGGTGACAGTGTCCTTTATAGCTTTAAGTGTCACAATTACTATTACTGCCTCAGTGTTCATGCAACTGTAAAATGTAAAAAGTTGTATCATGACCTTTAATACTCTAGTTTCCTATCAAACATTTCAGTGTTACTTTAATATTAAAGGAATATAGACACGCAGAGAAGTGCATTAGCCTAACAAGGACCACAGCTCTTCAATATGTTGCAGCAGGGTTTGTGAGACATTGTCCCTGATAGGCTAGTACACTATACGTGTCATCCAGCACTAAAGGAGCAATGTGTATTTATATATACATATATATACACTGCACAGACCCATACAGGTACTGTTTATATTGTTTTATGTTGTACATCATTGCTTTATGTTTTTCTTACGAAAACAAAGTACAGTTGGTTAAAACAAATAAATGAAACACTGTAAGAGAATGAGGGCTTCCTGGAAGTAAAGTATTACATTTTATATGATAATTACAATGTGGAAGATAAGGTTAATTAATAAATCTAAATACATCTCTTATCACAGGAACACACGAGGACCCAGATAGTATTTTGCTCCACCAACAAATCTATTTTAAATCAACGTTTCACCTCCCTGGCTAGTAACAAATAGTGAGTTTATTCCTAAGATATTTATTTGTTCACATTAAGATGAGAATCTGTTACTTAGTGCAGGTTGTTGTAATGAATGATCAGAGGCCTATTTATATATATAGATAGATAGACACACAGTGATGGGAACCTGTCAGGACTCCATGCCCTGTACTGCTGGCTCCAATGTATCTCTATGAGGGGCATCACTTCCTCCATACACCTTACAATTCTGACAGACAATATACATATAACCCACTGATCTCAGCACCCAAACCCTCTCCATTGTCATTTCATACTCTGATAAACATTCAGTGACAGTTACCCGCTCTCCCAGCCCATTTCCCAGGGGCGCGACTATGTCTTCACACATAATACGCGCTTCTCGCATGTAATCTCGCTGAGCCATGTCGGCCATGTTGCTTCTGGGCAAACTGTCATCGAGACTACAAAGGAGTAAGGGCAAGACCCTGCTTTTCACCTAAGCCTCTGGGGTATTGATATGTTTAGTGGCAAATACTGCCTTCAATATTGTTTTATTCCAACTGTACTAATAAATGGTTATTTGCACATGTATAACTAGAAATATAGATATGAAGGTATGTTTATTTACTTGGGTAGTGAGCTATTTTAATGTAAAGGGACATTGAATGTTAATTGATTTATTGCTATTAAAATGTTTTTCTATTAAAATAAACTAAATAAGTGTTGTTGTTTTTTCTCTATGTCTCTGCACAATTTTAGTAACGTTGCTGAGACACGGTCTGTGATTGGCTAGTGCATCTAGTACTATAGATTCATTGTATACATGAGCCAGGAGGACTGGCATTTTCTGGGACTGTTTGGAAGGTTTCAGTGAATTCAATGTGTTTTGTTAGATGGACAGTGTCTCCTTCATTTTAAAATCCTTCTGTCTCTATAATTAAAGATCAATAAATATAAATGACTATGGCATAACATAAAAATATATAAAGTTACATAGTATTTGAGGTTGAAAAAAGTCTTTCAGTCCATCAAGTTCAATCTTTTAAGATCGCCTCTCATCTGCAATTTGAGGATTAGTTGTTAATTGATCAAGAGGAAGGCAAACAGAAAAAAAACAAGTAAAACCTAATCAATCGTCTCAAAAGGGGAAAAAAAAAAATTCCTTCATGACTCCAGATACTGGCGATCAGACTCTTGGCACAAAAGTTCCCTTGACAAAGCCTTGTATTGACCGTGGATGTATTTATATAAGGTAATCATAGAGAAAATAAGTTTCATTTGGTTAGTCTTTCTTCATAACTTAGCCATTCCATTCCCCTTATTAGTTTTGTAGCCATTCTCTGTACTTTTTCCAGTTCTAAAATGTCCTTTTTTATGAAGTGGTGCCCAAAATTGTACTCCATATTCCAAATGAGGGCGTACTAGGGATTTTTTATAGTGGCAGAATTATATTTGCTTTCCTGGCTTCTATACCCTTCTTAATACATGCTAATATTTTATTTGTCTTTGCAGCTGCTGCTGCTTGGCATTGGGCACTGTTACCTAGGTGGTTGTCCACAAGTACTCCCAAGTCCCTTTCAATATCTTATATCTTCACAGATGCATAACTTTACATTTATTCATATTAAATCTCATCTGCCATTTAGATGCCCATTCCTCTAATTTATGTAAATCCCTTTTTAAAGGAAAGTACATCATTATCTGATATAATTACCTTGCACAGCTTAGTGTCATCAGCAAACATTGAGACACTACTTTCCAGTTCCAACCTCTAAATTATTAATACATATGTTAAAAAGAAGAGGACCTAATACTGAACCCTGAGGAACCTCACTTACCACATTAGGCCAATCTGAGTAGCCAGCTCTCAATCCATGAGCAGATATTTACTGCAATTCCTGTATCCCTTATGTCACAACCTACAATGATGATGGAGTATAGAGGATCCTAGTCCTCTTATCTCCTGTAGGTTTTAGACCTAAGATTTGGGTGACTCAGACCAATGGACCTTCTTTGCGGATGCAAGAGCATAAGTCCCAGCTTAAGGTAGTGTGCCTGGGAAAAACCTGGCATGGAGTCAGAAACGATCTCCTATTCCAGCATATGCCCTTGGGTCAATAATACACCTGCACACAAAGTCTTGATGAAAATTATGAACCATGTTTTATTTTAGAACAGCATATTTAACCACATCACACAAGAATGGGGGAAGTGGCTACCGTTAACCAGCCACAAATGACGTCTGGCCAATCATGAAGGGGAACTGTGTGTGAACCAATAGTCCCCTCCCAGGTCCGCCCACTAGGCGAGGCCAACTAATTAATTTGGGCTTTGAATGTCCAGGGGAAAACATGTCTTTTACTCTCCTGTGCCCATGCTATGAAGGCTGAGAAGCCTTCAGGCCATCCCATTGTTTCTGGGTGCCTGCCTGTCTGCTCTCCAGCTGTGAGCTTCCCATTGTTAGTTCTATGCTGGATACTTAGCTAATGGGATTAACAGGCCTTTGGGAACAAAGGAGGCGTGGCTGTATTCAATAGCTTCCCCTCTACAATATAATAACATACTAATATAATACCATACATTCATATTTACCAATACAACACACAATGTTTCACACACATACCACCAACACATCCCACCAGCTCCCTCACATGACACCCATTACAATGAGCCTAAACATGGAAGGGATGGGGATATGCTAAGGGGTAAACTTAAAATACTTTATCCCCTAGACCACAACACAACAATATATCCATAAAAAGTGGGCCCCAAACCTTTTGTTCCTCCCCATGGCAACAGCATGTGGAAGACCACCCAGCCCAAAATGGCCACCGCTGCCAGTCACAAAATGGCCCCAGCATAGTTCACACCAAATCCAATATGGCCACTGGCTGATTCATGACACCTTAGTTTGCGCAAAAGTTCAATTTGGCACTGGATGTATTCTATCAGGACCTGGGGCTTTATTAACCTTAATTTTTTCCAACTTCTTTTGGATTTCTTCCTGCGTTAACCTATTATTCGGCGAAGGTAGTATTGTTGCGGTGTCCCAACCACTGGTACTTTCCTTGTATATACCAAAAAAAATGACCTATTTAGCTCATCTGCCTTTTCCTAGTCCCTATTTATCAGACGGCCTGTGTCACATTGTAATGTTCCTATAGCTTCCTTCCTGGCATTCTTCCCATTAATATATTTAAAAAATATTTTAGGGTTAGTCTTACTCTCTTTTGCAACTAATTTTTCATTTTCTATTTTAGCCATTCTAATAGCCCTTTTGCAAGCCTTGTTGATTTCCTTGTCGTCACGTAAAGCAGTCTCTATCCCCTCTTGTTTGTATAATATAAATGCCTGTTTTTTACTCTCTATCTTGATCTTTAAATGATAAGCCATGTTGGATGTCATTTACTCATTTTACTTTTATTCTCACAAGGTATATGGTGATAATTATGTATATTTAGAAAAGATTTAAATGTTGTTAATTTATGTTCAGTATTTTTACCCATTTGTTCTTTGTCCCAGTCTATACATTGTATTGCTGCTCTGAGACCATTAAAATCTTATCAATATTATTTGTGATAACTAAATCAAAGATAGCCTAATTTCTAGTAGGTTCTTGTATAATGTGGGCCAGATAATGATCCCTGAGTGTACTCAAGAACCTGCTCCCCTTAGCTGAACTGCTGATCTTATTCATCTAGTTTATTTCAGGGTAATTAAAATCTCCCATTATTAGAACTTGCCCATGCTTAGCTGCATTTCCAATCTGTAACAATATTTTTGAAAATGAATCTAAAAGCACATTTAAACATGGAAAAGTAATCAAGCTATTTATTTATTAGAAAAAAATATGGATGTCTCTGTTAGACCCTGAAGCAGTGTGTGTGGGAGCGTTTCCATTTCTTCTGAGCAGTGCTTGCATTCATTGCTACAAGTTTCCAGCTTCCGGGCCAGTGAGAGGGACGAGGTGTTTAATTACAATTAGATATTCTTTCTTTCTTTCTCTTCCCTTCTTTCTTTCTTTCTCTTCCCTACTTTCTTTCTTTCTTTCTTTCTCTTCCCTTCTTTCTTTCCCTTCACTCCTCACTCCTGCTTCTTTTTCTCTCTTCCCTTCTTTATTTCCCTTCACTCCTCACTCCTGCTTCTTTCTCTCTCTTCCCTTCTTTATTTCCCTTCACTCCTCACTCCTGCTTCTTTCTCTCTCTTCCCTTCTTTATTTCCCTTCACTCCTCACTCCTGCTTCTTTCTCTCTCTTCCCTTCTTTATTTCCCTTCACTCCTCACTCCTGCTTCTTTCTCTCTCTTCCCTTCTTTATTTCCCTTCACTCCTCACTCCTGCTTCTTTCTCTCTCTTCCCTTCTTTCTTCCCCTCCTCTGCCTCATATTCTCGCCGCTCTCCAAACCTCTGTCTCATTTTCTCTTTCTTTACCTCTTTTTTTTCACCTTCTATTCTCCTCCCCAAATCCACTGTTGGTTACTCCCTGTACTCTCCTCAACACCCCTCTCTTTACTTAAAGATGAATAAACAAACCCTTGTGTTCCAGCTCTCAAAAAGTATTGTAACAAACTCAAATTTATTTAATCTACTCATAAAGAGTCTTCACAAATTCTTATTTAAAAAAAAAAATGATTTTATGCAGACGGTTTACACCGTTATTAATAATATTAGATAAAGAGCTTTTACAAAACAAAGAAACAAACTCAAACAAATATTTTATATATTTAATATTTAATATGTTCATTTCACAGCATCGTAGTCATATTGTTAAAACTGCAAAATATCGCAGATGTCCACTGCTGACTCTCTAGAAATATAAACAAACACAGCTATTATAGTAATTACATACAGAGAATGGCACAATTCATCCACTAATAAAGCTTTAAAAAAAAAATCTTAACTTATAATGTAATCTACCTCTTATCATGTTTCTTTCTTAGAGGCCTAGAAATACCTTGAAAAGATTTTTCCAATTCTCTACTCATTTGCACCATGGCCATCATTTCAGCTGTGGATTGGCCTAGAAGAATAACTGCTACAATATTACAGTATTTATCCAACATGGATAAATAAAACATAACACATAAAAGAAAACAGAATTTGTATGATAAGGTTCTTTAACAGATAAGATATCATACACTGATTTAAGTGATATTTGTACTTTCCAATATCTACCTGTGAAGTAACCAGAAGATAGCAATAGTGTACATAGCACATTTATTCCGAGAAATGTCAACATGAGGCTTCACTAAGCATAAAAAAATTGCAATTAATAAAAAAACTGTTGACATTTTTGACTATTCTGTGCGCTTATCATAACCCATAAAATAATTTCACCTTGTTAATTGTTATCTTAAAACCTTAATAAGTATTATCATGTCTTTGAAACAGGTACCTGTGCACCTAAATATTACTCTAAAATATTGTACTTCACCACATCCATAATTCCACATGGAAATCACATCACAAGCTGTTCTGGTTCTTAAGCAGAATCGAAACTGCTTTTTTTCTTTAGCAAAAACAGCATAATGTTTTAAGAATAATTATAGCATTTTACTTCAATGCATTTGACATTGTTAAACCTTTTAAAAAAATATTTAACATAATTAGGAATCAGATCTAAGTATCTTAATTCTGATTGTACAAAATGCCCGATGGCATATAAACACAAATATTAATCTGAAAGATTATATTCTCTATTAGCAATTTTATTATACTGCCCGTCAGATATAATGGACAATCTTTAAACAAAAATGCAATGATATAATATGGACACTGGTACTCTATGTTCAGTATATACCATTCCAGGAGATCAACAGCAAATCTCCTTTTCAAGCATCACAAGTTCACATCACAACTAGAACATACATGACATCCACGCACATAGACAGCTACCCCCTGAACAGTCAAATAGCAAAGCCAAGCAAAACAGAGAGAGACAAACAACACAAAATGGTGTCATCTACAAGGAACATTTCCCTATCAGATAACAACACTCTCATGCCACTTTTCACTCCATGTTCACTCAACCACAGTACCTGATCATACAGAAAAGATCCATAAACAGAGACACATATAAACATCTCCAAATTCTGTATCCCACAACACCTACATTAAGCACCCCCCCCCCCCTTTCTCCACTTGGAAAACATAATTTCTATGGAAAGAAATGTTACTACCTGCTTAAAAATCTCTGATAAAAACATAAACACAGGATCCAGACATATACAGACAACATATAATTACAAGCTTGCAAAATATTTTATATGCGCATAGATCTTCTTAAATTACCTTGTAATAATCAAAAACAAAAAACAATCAAATTTGAGCAAAAAAAAAAAAAAAAAATATATATATATATATATATATATATATATATATATATATATATACCTTGACCTATAACTAATTCTAAACATAATTACACTGAAATAACTGTTTAACTCACTCGTTAAAAAATAATTATTACACATGCAATAGGAGTTGAGCTAATACTGGTGCAAAAGGTGATAAAACACCTGGAACTACAACAGGGTAGGTCACTCTTATTACTAGCAGTACATAACAACAAAATACATCTAATTAGGTAGGCAGGTAGACAATTACTCGTGCAAGGGCTCTCCTGATCTACATAAGTAACTCATTATAATACATTATTTCATCTTTAACGGGACAGCTTTCACTTCACGCTCTGTAGCTTTAAAGTTACAAGGGGGTTGTAACCTTCTTTTCTAAATTATTTCTGAAACATAACTCCATAACAAATAATTTAGCTATGGATATTATTTAAGGTGGACTGGACAATCGTTCACATTTCTCACTAACTTTAACATTACTGTAATCCAATTAATGTTGTCTCTGCCAGTTTTTTTTGCCAGCTACATAGCACACAAAAATAACATATTAACTGAAAATAAAAAAGAATGGGAGCTGTCTTTTTCTCATTTTCAATTATTACACTTTGCAATTAATTTCACAAACAATAATTCATGATCTTACATTGGACCAATTACACCTACATACACAATGTCCTTCTTAATTACTTGCTAAATCTTCTCCTTCCTAATAACTTAAATCCACCTTAAGAGAGAAAAAATCTCAAATCTCTGTACACAGACGCCATTTTAAATCTCTACGGGGTATTTTTATTAAAAATAAAAAGCAATCTTTTATGAAAACCAGAATACAGATAAAAATAGCAAGATCAATACAGATAACATGCACATTTTGCAATAAATAAATAAAATTTGTAAGCATAAAAATAAAAAACAGTCAGTCTTCAAATTAAAGTACCGTATTTTTCGCCCTATAAGACGCACCGGCAGATAAGACGCACCTAGTTTTTAAAGGAGGAAAACAAGAAAAAAAAAATCTGAATCAAACACACCTACATTACACACAAATATATATATATATATATATATAGATACACATACATACCGTACATATACACATAAATATATATATATATATATAGATACACATACATACATATACATACATACACACATAAATATACATATATATATATATATATATATATATATATATATATATAGATACACATACATACACACATAAATATACATACACATACATGCACACATACATACACATACATGCACACATACACACACACACATACACACACACACACATACATACACATACATACATATACTGCAGCATTTGGGAGCCCTTGACCCTCCCTTGACCCTCCCTGACCCTCCCTGACCCTCCTGATCCTCCTGATACTTACCTTTATTCTGATCTCTGCCATCTTGATCTCACCCCAGCGCTTCCTACCAGCACTCCTCGTGTACTGCAGCGTTGCGTGTGTGACGTCACTAGGACGCACCGGCCGACGCGATGCTGGTAGGAAGCGCTGGGGTGAGATCAAGAGGACAGAGGCAGTGTTTAAAGGTATATTCGCCGTATAAGACGCACCAACTTTCCTCCCCCAGTTTTGGGGAAGAAAAAGTGCGTCTTATACGGCGAAAAATACGGTAATTGAAAAATCTTTACACACAAAAAAAACAACCACACATTTACACTAACCAAGCATAATAAATATAAAAAATAATCACGGATATTTGCTTCCATTATAAAAATATGCGCACCTCTTGAAGCTAAAAATATTGTTTTTATCGGAAGAATCATTTTAACAAAGAATAGTTTAATGAGCTCTCTTTTTTCAACTAGAAACACACTGGATGGAACAGTTAATCCTAGAAAAGAGACTAAATGTAGTCTCGCTTTTGCACTGCTAGGACACAGGACAAGATTTTGCTAGGAGCGGAAGTCTTTGCAGCAGCAGCGGGGGAAATCACAGACAGCTTCAAGGCATCCTATCTATGTCCACCTAAAAAGACATGCACAAATTTCAGCAGGATGCAAAAACAATACATTTCTTTAACAATATAACAAGAAACAAAATAGCCAGCTTAGAAAACACAGTATGCGCTATATAAAGAAAAACAATTTACAGTGTTTGAATAGTAAATATATGTTCAAACACACTCAACAATAACACAGACCTCCTTTTCTGTCTCAATTTATCACGCTTCACTGCACACGGTACTCACAATCAGTACTCACACTCAGTACTGACACTCACATACATGGGCCCAAATCATTTGCGTTTTTTATCCAATAGACTCTTTTGTCAATTCAATGCTATTCGAAGGTAGATAGCAAATCGGACCCTCTATCCTTTCATCAAATCAGCACCGCTTCTCAAAAACCTGTCTAGACATTCTTACCTTTAAATGGAAGGCTCTCCCTTTGCCTTTAAATGGAAGGCTCTCCATTCTCCTTTACATGGAAGGCTCTCCACTGTTGTCTATATATTGGTAGGCACACTTCTCCTAATCTATATTTACAGTGCTTATTAAAGTAACACCTCATCAGGTACAATATCTCTTTAATATCTCTTAATTTCTGTCTCAGTAATTATCACCTTTAAATGCACAATATTATAGTGTTATAAATATATGATTAATTACCCAATTTTGGAGCTGTAATAAAGAGGTTAATATGCTTGAATGTCTTGCTTGTGGATATCAAGTTATCTGTGATGTTATCTGTCAAAATGAACAAAGGAAAGATAACTTTCCCGGATGACACCCTGCTGGTGATCAAACAACAAATCGTCAGTACTAAAAATCTCAGTGATGAATTTGCACCATGGACACAAAGCATGGGAATCAACTCAAAAGAGACAAGAGGTGGAGCAAAGGTGAAATGAAGAATCACATCCAGGGGTCATGAAAGATTTGAATGGCTGGGACAAGGCCAGGGTGTGGCTATGATGCGTATAACTGGGCCAAATGGGCTTGCTGGGTAGTAGAATTATCTTAGGAAAGGAACAGAGGAATCAGGAGGAATACTCTACACTCTTGCATACACACATTAGTATTTACACACATTAGTATTATATAGGTAGAGCCTTGTATTTCAGATGCCAATCTCACCACTACTGTTGTATGTTAATAAACCCTTTAACTTATAGGTTTCCATTGTATTTGGAGTTCTTATAGCAGTCAGATGTAAGTTAACTGGTCAGGATATATGGTTAGAATTCCAGTATAAAAGGACTATATTTAACACATAGTCAATTCTACTTCTCTAAACTACACTATTTTACTTAATATCCCTAATTAGTTCAACAAAAAACAAAAAATGCAATCATACCAAGTTCCGGGTAGAAGTCAGTCTAGGTGAGGTGTTTTGGGCAATCTTGTCCTCCACTCCTTACAAACATCCAGGCTTCCATGGAAGGGATGCATAACAAGCAATCCTACAAAGATTTCATGAATAGGCTCCGCAAACCTCTATTTATAGCCATTAATGGTTGCCAAGCTTGGGGTGTTATCTATGGACAAATTAGTGCACTCCTGGCTCGGCTCATCAAATGTTTGGGGAAAAAACATACCTATAAACCACAATTTACTCCTAAACCCAGTCATGATATCAAAAAACAAAGTCCTAACAATTTTCTTATTATTAGATTTTATTTGTACAAAACGTGTGTCAGCAACAATAACAAAAAATCAAAAATGGCCGCTGCTGACTGAATGACTAGAAATATAAATAAATACAGCTTTTATAGTAATTACATACAGAGAATGGTGCAATCCATTATCACCCATCTAGGAAAATGAGACATTTCCACCAACAGCCAATAAATGATTATTTATATTATGATATCCAATAAAAATAAGATGCATGCAGTTTGCACATGCTTAATCATATCTGGCACGTCACTATATGCACACAAAGACTATTACTTGGTATTACTGGGCATAGATAAAGTGTTGGCCTTGTAGGCTTACTGAAATACATATTTGTTTAGGCTAAATTATTGTTGACTGTCTCCAGAACAAATTTGTATTATGGGAAGAAGGACTTGTTTATACTTACAGAAAAAAAAGAATGAATTTATAATTGAAATTAGAATGAACTCTTTTCACAGCTTACATCTTAGCTGAATATCACACTTCCTGCAAAAGTGATAAATGCTATATATATATATATATATATATATATATATATATATATATATATACACAAAAAAATGTATGAATCTTTGTATTTTCCACAACACAGATCAATACAAATATCTAGTAACTTGCACGTCCTAAATGACTGTGTCATATGTTATGTTCAATTGTCTGCGCTGTCTCTCTCTGTGCTGTCTCTGTGTGTCATGTGTACCTCTCTGTGCTGTCTCTGTGTGTCCTGTCTCTCTCTGAGTGCCCTCTCTCTGTGCACCCTCTCCATGTGCCCTGTCTATATGTGCCCACCACCATCTCTCTATAAACCATCTGTCTCTCTGTGCTCCTTCTCTCTCTGTGTGCCCTTTCTTTCGATGCGCTCTCTCTCTCTCTCTGTCCTCTCTCTGTGCTCTGTTTGCTTTTTGTCTCCCCCTCTCTCTTTCTCTGTTTCACTGTCTCTCTCCCCCATTCTTTTTCTCCCTCACCCTTTCTCTTTCTCTCTCCCTCTCTACCTGCCTCCTTCCCTCTCTTCCTTCCTCCCGCCATCTCTCTATCTCTCTCCCTGCCTCCCCCTCTCTGCCTCCCTCCCTTTCACTCTCCCCTCCCTCTCTCTTCCTTCCTCCCTCTCCCTCTCCCCTCCCTTCCTTTCTCTCTCTCCCCCTCTCTGCCTCCCTGCCTTCCTCTCTCCCTGCCTCCCCCTCACTCTCTCTTCCTTCGTCCCTCTCTCCTCCCTCTCTCTTCTTGTCTTTCTCTGCCCCCTCTCTCATTTTCTCTCTCTCCCTCTCTCCCCCCCCCCCCCGTGCCTATCCCCCTCTCCCCTTCTCTCTCCCTACCCCACAGCGCAGTGCAACTCAGTGTCAGCTATGCCGCACAGGCATTATGGCTTGCCTATGCTGCACATGCTCAATAGCGACTATGCTGCGTATGCAGTCCAGCTATACCTCGCATTCGCAGTAATGCCAAAATCAATTAATATGTGAGTAACGCTGTGCAGGTATTAAAGGTGATCTTAACAATAGATATGAAGACCAACAACATGTTACCACTCAGCACAACAATCAGTTTCTTCACTTTGATTGGCTGTCATAAAATAGTACGAAGAACAACTAGTCATGTGCATAGCACTGACAACTTGGCTATATCTGCTCAATCAAACAGTTGAACATAATCATAGATAATGTCATTTAGATCTTGTAGCGGAACCCATCACTGTTTTACCCTGTTTTATGATTATTCTTGGTTAAAATATGATCCTAATATATGTATGTTGGTTGATGCTCTGCAGAATATTGTCCCAAACATTTACAGCTACTTGGCATGGGAGATAATCTCGTTACAGCGACTCCGCATAAGATAATGAAAACACTATACAATAGACTTCCTTTCTCAGATAAGAACAAAGAAGTGTAATTGAATCAATGTCTGATTGTATCAAAGTTGCCAGGGAGGTGTGACCCACCTATTGTTCTCTTTATGGGTATTGTGCAGCCAAATATGGGGGATGTGGATTGCCTGTGGGAAGAGATGTATAAATATTTCTGCAATAACAAAATAAAGTCAGTATTCATTTGACTCCCAAATTGTGTGTCGTCCAATATGGGAGGTCGGGGATGGTGAAACTGTAGTGCCTCGTGGGTATTTTATCGTATACCAGCGGAGATTTTGGACTGCGTGTCCCAGCTCCGTTACATTTGTTGGCAAGTGGTGGAATTGTTCCCACGGTCAGAAGGACAGCTACAGGAGACACCATTCCGTGGAGTACAAATTGAGGGCAACGCTAGTATCCGTACAGCGCCCCTGGCTACAGCAGGATGGAACCGGCTAGTTTTTGGACAGCGTTCCATGATGAGGATGAGAAGGAGGCCGCAGACTACAGGGAGACAGACAGAATGGAACTCTGGTATGATGCCCTGCAAGATGCCCAATGGCGGCGAGGTGAGAGTCTCCCCAGTGATGAGCAGCGGCTACAGAAGCGTGTGGCGATGCGGATGTATCTATTGGGAGAGCAGCCCCTGGATGAGTGGGTGACAAGACTAGAGACCCTGGTATGGCGAGAGATCTGGCTAGACAACGCATACCAGGCCCTCTGGTGGTATACCGTTCGACTTACCCCCTGGACGGCTGAACACGACTTACCGGAGGGGGATGATTATGATGGCCCGGGTTTATTATGGGATGCCTTGGAGGACGATATTGATCTTGGCAGCACGGAGGGGTCTAGGTTTTGGGACATCTACGACTACCGGATGGGCATGTATGTCTGGGATGACGAAGGCGAGGTGAGCAAAGACATGACCCACCTGGTAACGAGAGAGTGGGAGCTGGAGCAGGACTACCAACACCTGCTCAGCCTTGTGCAGCCCCAACCTACTCGACAAGCAGAACCAGACTTCATTGACTGGTCCTGGGATGACCTCCAGATGGCAGGTAGAGATGGGACCGAGGTCTCTCTACCGGCCCTCCAGGGGGCAGAAGGTGTCGTCCTTTCCCCCCAGCGGCAGTGTGAACCCCAGGGGGCAGAAGATGTCGTCCTTCCCCCTCAGCGGCAGTGTGAACCCCAGGGGGCAGAAGGTGCCGTCCTTTCCCCCCAGCGGCAGTGTGAACTCCAGGGGGCAGAAGGTGTCGTCCTTCCTCCCCAGCGGCAGTGTGTTCCCCAGGGAGCCGAAGGTGTCGTCCTTCCTCCCCAGCGGCAGTGTGAACCCCAGGGGGCAGAAGGTGTCGTCCTTTCCCCCCAGCGGCAGTGTGAACCCCAGGGGGCAGAAGGTGTCGTCCTTTCCCCCCAGCGGCAGTGTGAACCCCAGGGGGCAGAAGGTGTCGTCCTTTCCCCCCAGCGGCAGTGTGAACCCCAGGGGGCAGAAGGTGTCGTCCTTCCCCCTCAGCGGCAGTGTGAACCCCAGGGGGCAGAAGGTGTCGTCCTTTCCCCCCAGCGGCAGTGTGAACCCCAGGGGGCAGAAGGTGTCGTCCTTCCCCCTCAGCGGCAGTGTGTACCCCAGGGAGCTGAAGGTGTCGTCCTTCCTTCCCAGCGGCAGTGTGTACCCCAGGGAGCTGAAGGTGTCGGCCTTCCCCCCCAGCGGCAGTGTGAACCCCAGGGGGCAGAAGGTGTCGTCCTTCCTCCCCAGCGGCAGTGTGAACCCCAGGGGGCAGAAGGTGTCGTCCTTTCCCCCCAGCGGCAGTGTGAACCCCAGGGGGCAGAAGGTGTCGTCCTTCCCCCTCAGCGGCAGTGTGAACCCCAGGGGGCAGAAGGTGTCGTCCTTTCCCCCCAGCGGCAGTGTGAACCCCAGGGGGCAGAAGGTGTTGTCCTTCCCCCTCAGCGGCAGTGTGTACCCCAGGGAGCTGAAGGTGTCGTCCTTCCTTCCCAGCGGCAGTGTGTACCCCAGGGAGCTGAAGGTGTCGGCCTTCCCCCCCAGCGGCAGTGTGAACCCCAGAGGGCAGAAGGTGTCGTCCTTCCTCCCCAGCGGCAGTGTGAACCCCAGGGGGCAGAAGGTATCATCCTTTCCCCCCAGCGGCAGTGTGAACCCCAGGGGGCAGAAGGTGTCGTCCTTTCCCCCCAGCGGCAGTGTGAACCCCAGGGGGCAGAAGGTGTCGTCCTTCCCCCCCAGCGGCAGTGTGTACCTCAGGGAGCAGAAGGTGTCGACCTTCCTCCACAGCGGCAGTGGGTACCCCAGGGGGCCAAAGGTGTCGTCCTTCCCCCCCAGCGGCAGTGTGAAACACAGGGGGCAGAAGGTGTCGTCCTTCCCCCCCCAGCGACAGATTACCCTAACCAGGGGAGACACCAATCTCCCAGACGGCGCAGATGGGACCGTGGTCTCTGCGCCCACAGCTTGTCCAGATCCCCAACTACCGTCACTGGGACAACCGGAGGAGGGGGGTAAGTACAAACTCCCCTCCCCAGCTAACTTCTAATGTGGCCCCAGGGTTAACAGAGGAAATGTTAACCCCCACTGACCCCCACGTTTCCCTGGCTACTGAGCCGGAATATGTCCCAAGTACCCCAGCAGAAGAGCTGACAGCGGGGCAGAGTGCAGTCGGCCTCTGCCCTCCCTTTGTCCCTGGTACAGAGCAGGAGGTCCTGCAGGTTATACCAGCAGAAGAGCTGGCATCAGGGCAGAGTGCCGCTGGCCTCTGCCCCTCAAGTCCCCTCAGCGTGTTGCCCCCTCACCACAGCAAAATATCCAGGTGCCTGGTTAGACTTCCCCCCAAAGGAGAGATGTGTGACGAAGTGCCCTTCGCCACCTTGGCTTGGAGAGGACTGTTTGCCAGCCTCCTGCCCTGCGACTATGGCCCTGGTACATATTGCCCTTTGGAACCAGTGTTCGGCCATACCAGAGTGTAAGTCACTCATTCTGGCCCTTTACATACAGGGGGGGCATTCTGTACTTGCCCTGTGTGAACCATGATACCCCAGATAACTGTGCCATGGAGCCCATTCATATAATGAAAGACTATGGGAAAGACTTTAGCTACATGGCAATTGAACTGTGTGAAGAGGATCTGAGCGCTATTCGGTGGTTTTGTGCGCGCAGATCCCAGCTATCTGGGGATATGGGAAATGTGAATTGCAGTAATGCTGATGGGTTGTCAAACTAGAGAATTGACCAACAAATACTTTTGTCCGGACATCCCCAGGCCGATCCGTTGGGATCAGACCGTGTATGCCGGCTTATGGTCACGGGGGAGGTGTGTAGCGGAACCCATCACTGTTTTACCCTGTTTTATGATTATTCTTGGTTAAAATATGATCCTAATATATGTATGTTGGTTGATGCTCTGCAGAATATTGTCCCAAACATTTACAGCTACTTGGCATGGGAGATAATCTCGTTACAGCGACTCCGCATAAGATAATGAAAACACTATACAATAGACTTCCTTTCTCAGATAAGAACAAAGAAGTGTAATTGAATCAATGTCTGATTGTATCAAAGTTGCCAGGGAGGTGTGACCCACCTATTGTTCTCTTTATGGGTATTGTGCAGCCAAATATGGGGGATGTGGATTGCCTGTGGGAAGAGATGTATAAATATTTCTGCAATAACAAAATAAAGTCAGTATTCATTTGACTCCCAAATTGTGTGTCGTCCAATATGGGAGGTCGGGGATGGTGAAACTGTAGTGCCTCGTGGGTATTTTATCGTATACCAGCGGAGATTTTGGACTGCGTGTCCCAGCTCCGTTACAGATCTATTTTACACACAGTGTGTTGTCAGATAATAATGAGCAGAATCTGTAAAACAGAAAGGGGAGGTTGAGGAACATGCCTTCATGGTCATGAGATTGGTCTATTAAGACCTACAGAGGAAAGAAGAAGATATCAATCAGGACAGTATTTGGATTGACTGCAACATCTCCCCTCTCTCTCCTCATTCTCCCATCTCCTCACACTCCTCCTCCGGTGTGTCTCTCTCTAGCACTCTCTAGCACTTTCTATCTCTAACACCTTCTATTTCTCTCTCTTGCACTCTCTATTTCTCAACACACAGCCATTCATGTCTAAACCGTTGGCAACAAAAGTGAGTACACCCGTAAGTGGAAATGTCCAAATTGGGTCAAAGTGTCAATATTTTGTGTGGCCACAATTATTTTCCAGCATTGCCTTAACCCTCATGAGCATGGAATTCAACAGAGCTTCACCGGTCGCCACTGGAGTTTTCTTCCACTCCTCCATAATGAAATCACGGAGATGGTGGATGTTAGAGACCTTGCACTCCCCCACCTTCGGTTTGAGGATGCCCCACAGATGCTCAATAGGGTTTAGGTCGGGTGACATGCTTGGCCAGTCCATCACCTTTACCTCCAGCTTCTTTAGCAAGGCAGTGGTCGTCTTGGAGGTGTGTTTGGGGTCATTATCAGGTTTGAATACTGCCCTGTGACCCAGTCTCTGAAGGGAGGGGATCATGCTCTGCTTCAGTATGTCACAGTACATGTTGGCATTCATGGTTCCCTCAATGAACTGTAGCTCCCCAGTGCCGGCAGCACTCATGCAGGCCCAGACCATGACACTCCCACCACCATGCTTCACTGTAGGCAAGACACACACACTTAACACCATCTGAACCAAATACGTTTCCCTAGGTTTCATCGGACCACAGGACATGGTTCCAGTATTCCATGTCCGTAGACTGCTTGTCTTCAGCAAACTATTTGCGGGCTTTTTTGTGCATCATCTTTAGAAGAGGCTTCTTTCTGGGATGATAGCCATGCAGACCAATTTGATGCACTGTGCGGCGTATGGTCTGAGCACTGACAGGCTGACCCCTCACCCCTTCATCCTCTGTCAGCACTCATATGTCTATTTCCCAAAGACAACCTCTGGATATGACGCTGAGCATGTGCACTCAACTTCTTTGGTAGACCATGGTGAGGCCTGTTCTGAGTGGAATCTGTCCTGTGAAACCGCTGTATGGTGTTGCCCACCATGTTGCAGCTCAGTTTTAGGGGCTTAGCAATCTTCCTATAGCCAAGGCCATTTTTATGTATTCTTTTTTTAGATGCTCAGATAGTTCTTTGACATGAGGTGCCATGTTGAACTTCCAGTGACCAGTATGAGAGAGTGATAACACCAAATTTAGCACACCTGCTCCCCATTCAAACCTGAAACCTTGTAACAACTAAGGATTCACATGACAGCGGGGAGGGAAAATGGCTATTTGGGCCCAATTTGGACATTCCACTTAGCGGTGTACTCACTTTTGTTGCCAACTGTTTAGACATTGATGGCCTACACCCCGTGAGATGCGGGCTTGCAATTGAATCGGGCTCTTCATATATATTATGTCCAATATTCCAATCTGGGGTTTAAAGCTAGCCAATACTGTACATCAATTATCAGATGTCCAGGAGGGCCCCAAGACTTTCTGGGACTATTAGATTATGGGGACCCTGGATTAACATGATGTTTTGCCATTCTTTTTTCATTCTCTCACTCAACCATGTCCTCTCAGCCTGGATACTTGAGCTATGACAGCTACATTCTTATTGTTTGCCTTGTGGGATGGGTATGTTTATATTATACACAGGGCAATGTATGTGTGTGTGTTTTATACAAGGTAGTGTAGCCTTAACAGGCAAGGGATTATTGTAGTGTTATGTTCATTCATCGATGTATGAAGAAAACTCAGGCATGTTTGGTATTGGGAGTTCAATAAAGTATGTTACCAGGGTCCCTCAGCAGAGGGGTCACCAGGTATGAGGTGCTTGTTTGTAGGTTGTAGGGGATCCATGTAAATGGAAAAAAAAGCTCTGTCAGCACCAGGGGACAGTGGACATTTAGATGTGAATGGGGAAACCTGCTGGGCATATGGAGGGTCCCATACACCAGAGACTAAGTATCTACACTCCTGATTTGATCAGATAACCCTCTGTGAGGATCAGGCGTAAAAACTGACATTTTCAATGCGGAGCGTCTCCTGAAAGGAGCTCTGTTAGTTTTAAGTATTTTGTTTAGAGTTGTGTTTTTTGCGGGGAGGACCCTTTCCTAGCCCAGAAGATGAGGTCATGGGCTACAATCAAGACAGCAGAGGACTGTACCTTCCACAATCAACATGGATAGTCCGATTAGTCCAGGACATCGGCGACCATTGCCGGAGGGTTATTTTGGCCAGGAATGTGACATTTCTTTTTTCACGGGTTATATTTCTTTTTTATTTTCATTATGTGTTCTTTTATTTTTGGTGTAATCTATTTTTAATGTTCCTTGATTAAGTTTTTTTTATTTTTGTAACTAGGGGGTGTATTCATTTTTATAACTAAGGGGTTAATTGTATTTGATTAGGGGATTTGTTAATTAATTAGAGGGTTTAGGTAGTTTAATTAGGGGATGGGTATTTAATAAGGGGGGGTGATAGTTTATTAAAGGGGTAAATTAATGAGAGATGTTAATTCATTAGAGGGTGGCTTAATAGGGTGGGGGTTAACAAGTTAGTGTGGGTTAATAGGGTAGTGTAGGGGTTAATAGAGTTGTGAGGGTTAATAGGTTAGTAGGGATTTATAGTGTAGTGGGGCTTAGTAGGTTAGTGGGTGGGCTAATATGGTATTATTGATAGTGTAGTGTAGGGGTTAATAGGTTAGTGGCAGAGTTAATAGGGTAGTGTATAGGTTAATAGGGTAGTGGGAGTTAGTAGGTTAGAGAAAGGGGTAATAGATTAGTGTTTGGGGTTACAGTTTAGTGTAACAGTTAATAAGGTCATGGAAGGATTAATAGGGTAGTGTAGGGGTTAATAGGATAGTGGGGGTTAATATGTTAATGAGGGTTTAATAGGTTAGTCATGGGGTTAAAAGGGTGGTGTAGGGGGCAATATTGTAGTGGTGTTAAAAGGTTAGTGTGGGGGCCCCGAGGAGAAGCAGGAAAAGCAGAGTGCGAGGAGCTGCCAGGCGCAGTGAGGCTTCCAGGAGTAGCGTAGTGGGAGGAGCTGCCAGGAGTGGCAGAAGGAGAAGAGCGGAGGCCGCGAGGAGTAACAGGAGAAGCAGTGAGGCTTCCAGGAGCAGCAGGAGGAGCGTACTGGGAGGAGCTGCAAGGAGTGGCAGGAGGAGAAGAGCGGAGGCCGCGAGGAGTAACAGGAGGAGCAGCGGGGCTGCCAGGAGCAGCAGGAGGAGCGACAGGAGGAGCAGAGCGGAGGCTGTCAGGAGCTACAGGAGGAGCAGCAAGGCTGCCAGGAGAAGCAGAAGGAGCTGCCAGGAGCATCAGCAGGCAGGGTTAATAGGGTAGTGGGGGTAAATAGCTTAGTGATGGGGTGAATAGGGTAGTGTATTGGTTAATAAGGTAATGGAATAATTATTAGGGTAGTGTAGTTATATGATATAGGTTAATAATATGTTAGTGAGGGGGTAAGGTTAGTGGTGGATTTAATAGAGTGGTGTAGGGGGTAATATTGTAGTGGCGGGTTAATAAGTTTGTTCAGGCTAATAAGGTAGTATAGGGGATAATAGGTTAGTGGGGTTTAATAGGGTAGTGTAGGGGTTAATAGAGAAGTAGGGGTTTATCAGATAGTGTAGAGTTAATACGATAGTGTAGAGTTAATACGATAGTAGGAGGGTAATAGGATAATGTAGTGTAGTGCTTAGACTTAGTGTCATGAGGGTCCTGGTGGACCCTCATGGAACTTATAGTGTTAATGTTAGGGTTTATACTTGTCATACTTGATTTATGGGGTTAATTAGGGCATCATGGGGGACTGTATAGATCCCCATGAATTATAGAGGTTAATTTTTGGTGCAGCGGGGGTACTTATAGTAGGAGGAGGAGAGCCTGAGGAGCTGCCAGGAGACTGCCAGGAGCAGCAGGAGGAGCATAGCGGGAGGAGCTGCAAGGAGCAGGAGGAGAAGCAAAGTGGAAGCAGCCAGGAGAAGCAGGAGGAACAGCAAGGCAGCCAGGAGCAGCAGTAGGAGCATAGCGGGAGGAGCTGCAAGGAGCGGCAGGAGAAGCAGAGCGGAGGCAGCCAGTAGAAGCAGGAGGAACAGCGAGGCAGCAAGAAGGAGCGGCAGTGAGGAAGTCAGGAGGAGCAGTGAGGCTGCCTGGATCAGCAGGAGGAGCAGTGAGGCTGCCAGGAGCCAAAGGAGGAGCAGTAAGTCTGCCAGGAGCAGCATTAGAAGCTGAGCGGAAGGTGATGCCAGGAGCCGCATGGGGAGTGGAGAGTGAGGAGCTGACAGGAGCCAAAGGAGGAGCAGTGAGGAGCTGCAAAGAGCCAAAGGAGGAGCAGTAAGTCTGCCAGGATCAGCATTAGAAGCTGAGCGGAAGGTGATGCCAGGAGTCGCATAAGGGGTGGAGAGTGAGGAGCTGCAAGGAGCTGCAGGAGGAGCAGTAAGGCTACCTGGAGCAGCAGGAGGAGCAGTGAGGCCGTCAGGAGCTGCCAGGAGCAGCAGCAGTCAGGGTTAATAGGGTAGTGGGGTTAATAGGGTAGGGATTTTGGGTTAATAGGGTAGTGGGGAGTTAATAGCTTAGTGATGGGGTGAATAGGGTAGTGTATTGGTTAATAATGTAATGGAATAAGGAGCAGCAGCAGGCAGGGTTAATAGGGTAGTGGGGGCTAATAGGGTAGTAGGGTGTTAATCAGATAGTGTAGAGTTAATACGATAGTGGGAGGGTAATAGGATAATGTAGTGTAGTGCTTAGACTTAGTGTCATGAGGGTTCTGGTGGACCCTCATGGAACTTATAGTGTTAATGTTAGGGTTTATACTTGTCATACTTGAATTATGGGGTTAATTAGGGATCATGGGGGTCTGTATAGGAGGTGGAGAGCCTGAGAAGCTGCCAGGAGCAGCAGGAGAAGCATATCGGGAGGAGCTGCAAGGAGCGGCAGGACAAGAAGAGCGGAAACAGCCAGGAGTAGCAGGAGAAACAGTGAGGCAGTCAGGAGGAGCGGCAGTGAGGAAGCCAGGAGGAGCAGTAAGGCTGCCAGGAGCCAAAGGAGGAGCAGTAAGTCTGCCAGGAGCAGCATTAGAAGCTGAGCAGAAGGTGATGCCAGGAGCCGCATAAGGAGTGGAGAGTGAGGAGCTGCAAGGAGCCACAGGAGGAGCAGAAAGGCCACCTGGAGCAGCAGGAGGAGCAGTGAGGCCATCAGAAGCTACAGAAGGAGCAAAGAGGCTGCCAGGAGAAGCAAAAGGAGCAGCGAGGCTGCCAGAGCAGCACGAGGGGCTGTCAGGAGCAGCAGCAGGCAGGGTTAATAGGGTAGTGGGGGTTAATAGGGTAGTGTTTGGGTTAATAGGGTAGTGGGGAGTTAATAACTTAGTGATGGGGAGAAAATGGTAGTGTATTGGTTACTAAGGTAATGGATTAATTATTATGGTAGTGTAGTTATGTTATAGGTTAGTGAGGGGTTAATAGGTTAGTGGTGGATTTAATAGAGTGGTGTAGGGGGTAATAGATTAGTGGACGTTAATAGGTTAGTATAGGGGCTAATAGGGTGGTGTAGGGGTTAATAGGGAAGTCAGGGCTTAATAGGTAAGTAAGTGGATGGGATAACAGGATAGTGGGATTTAATATGGCAGTCAGTCAGGGTTAAAAGATTAGTGGGGGTTAATAGTGTAGTGTAGGGGTTAATAGGGAAGTAGGGGGTTAATTAGATAGTGTAGAGTTAATACGATAGTGGGAGGTTAATAGGATAATGTAGTGTAATGGTGGACCCTCATAGATTTTATAGTGTTAATGTTAGGGTTTATACTTGTCATACTTGATTTATGGGGTTAATTAGGGCATCATGGGGTCTGTATAGATCCCAATGAATTATAGAGGTTTTATTTTGGGAGCAGCGGGGTTATTTATAGTAGGTGGAGGAGAGCCTGAGGAGCTGCCAGGAGACTGCCAGGAGCAGCAGGAGGAGCATAGCGGGAGGAGCTGCCAGGAGCAGCCGGAGAAGCAGAGCGGAGACAGCCAGGAGAAGAAGGAGGAACAGTGAGGCAGCCAGGAGGAGCAGGAGGAGAAGTGAGACTGCAAGGAGCAGCAGGAGGAGCATAGCGGGAGGAGCTGCAAGGAGCGGCAGGAGAAACAGAGCGGAGGCAGCCAGGAGAAGCAGGAGGAACAGTGAGGCAGCCAGGAGGAGCGGCAGTGAGGAAGCCAGGGGCAGCAGGGGGGGCTGAGCGAGAGGAGCAGTGAGGCTGCCAGGAGCAGCAGGGGGAGCAGTGAGGCCAACATGAGGAGTATTAAGTCAGCAGAGAGTCTGCCAGGAGGAGCATTGAGGCAGCAGGTAGGCTGCCAGGAGGAGAAGTGAGGCTGCCAGGAGCAGTGGAAGGAGTGGAGCCATGAAGCCACCAGGAGCAGCAAGAGGAGCAGTGGAGCAGAGAGCGTGGAGCTACCAGGAGCAGCAGGAGGAGTGGAGCATGAGGAGTACTGAAGCTGACAAGAGGAGCAGCAGGAGGCAGGCAGGAGCGGCAGTAAGGCAGGCAGGAGCGGCAATGAGGCTGCCAGGACCAGCAGACTAAGCTGAACATGAGGAGCAGCCAAGAACAGCAGGAGGAGCAGTGGAGTGGAACGCGTAGAGCTGCCAGGAGGGCTGGAGCATGAGGAGAAGCAAGGTCGCGGGAGAGGCAGGAGGAGCGAAGAGGCTGCTGGGAGCAACAATAGGAGCAGTGAGATTTCCGGGAGCGGCAAGAGGAGCAGTGAGGCCGTTGGGAGTGTCACAAGGAGAGGAGCAGTGAGGACGGAAAGAGCAGCGAGGCTGCCAGGAGCAGCAGAAGGAGAGGTGCGGGGGGAGCTGCCAGGAGCAGCACAAGGAGCAGTGAGGCCACCAGGACCAGAAGGAGGAGAGTGTGGCTGCCCTGTGAAGAAGCGGAGCGGAGTGTGTGCAACAGAGTCGAATAGAAAAAGCAAACATGGAGGCTGGAGAACAAACATGGAATGAGGGATAGGTCTCACCAGGAGGCAGATGCAGCATAAACAGCACAGAGGCCCAGTATGACCATAAATTGACGCCAGCTGGGGGTTAGATTAGGGTAGAAGATATTTATAAGGTGAGGGGGGGTTCCAGCCCCTCCCATAACTCTAGGTTACTTTTTAACCTGTTAATTACCCTTAAATTGTCTCAGATTATATTACAGATAAGTTTCGAATGTAAATAAAAATTGCACAACTACTATGATTAAGTGATAAAAATAGAAAATAAGGACAATTTTTGTTTAAGCCCAATTCTACATATGCTGGATGTTTAGGAAATCAATTAATTATGAAAAAGTGTGTCTCTAATTTTTAAAAAGGGAGGAATTAGTAATCTACTTTTTTTGGGGGGGGGTATTTGTCACAGCGGTTGGCGGGGGTGCTGCATTCGTCTTAGGTTGGAGCTCATTGGTTGGTATGGTATCCGGTCCGGTTGGTGGAGGTCCATTGAGGGGTTAAGTGTGTCCCTTTTAGGTTTGGTCCCCAAGAAGGAGACAGGGACTTTTAGGCTTATTCATCATTTATCCTATCCCAAGGGTTTTTCAGTAATTGACGGGATAGACAAGGAGCTGTCTTCAGTGACTTACGCATCTTTTAGGCAGGCAGTGAAGTTAGTGAGGAAAGCTGGTAAAGGGGCTTGGCTGGCCAAAGTGGATATTAAGTCAGCTTTCAGACAGTTGCCCATTCACCCTGAATCCCATCATTTACTGGGATGTTTTATAGCGGGTGGTTATTTCATTGACCTATACCTTCCTATGGGGTGTTCCATCTCCTGTTCCTATTTTGAAAAAAATAGCACTTTTCTCTAGTGGGTTTTATGTGAGGTTATGGGTTTGAGGTCCGTAGTGCTCTATTTAGACGATTTTTTGTTTGTAGGGGTGGATAGGAGGAGGGACTGCTCAATACTTTTGGTTAAATTTCAGGAGATGACGGCCAAGTTTGGGATTCCCCTAGCAGCAGAAAAGACGGAAGGCCCATGCCAGGCACTGAATTTTTGGGGTATTCATATAGACACTGTTGCTATGGAGTGTAGTCTTCCTCTCAGTAAGGTTGTGGATTTGAGGGTTGCTGTGTGGAAGTCTTGGGGACCAGGAAGGTTAGTTTAAAAGTTTTTCAGTCGCTTCTGGGGAAGCTTAATTTTGCTTGTAGATTATCCCGATGGGGCGGATATTCTCAAGAAAGTTATCTTTGGCAACGGCCGAGGTTCAGCAGCCTCATCATCATATTAGAATAACAGTCGAACGCAAGGCTGATTTAAGGGTATGGGATATGTTTTTGCAGCATTTTAAGGGAAGGTCGCTAATTCTAGAAAGCCCAGTGTTTAACCAATGTTTAGAGCTGTTTACGGATGTAGCCGGGGCTATTGGTTTTGGTTCATACTTCAGGGGGAGGAAGTGGTGTGCCAAACTATGGCCAGAGGACTTTTTTAGATTTATTCCCAATAGTAGTAGCAGTAATGTTATGGGGGTATAGTTTAAAAGACAAACATGTAATATTTCACTGCAACAACCTTAGCGTGGTCCAGGCAATTAACTCAATCACTGCCTCTTCGCCTCCAGTAGTCAAGCTGCTGAGGCATTTGGTATTGCAATGCTTACAACTCAACATATTGATCATGGCTTCCCATATAGCGGGAAAAAAGAAAGTCCTCTCAGATCCGACTGCAGACGCAATACTGACAAACTTTCCGAATCATCTTTGGAGTTTGGGTTATTAAAGGCTGGGGAAATGGTGACGGGTAATAGTGGTTGATAACTTCCCGAGGACATGCATTGTGATGGCTGTTAATTTTGTGATTAAAAGTCTGAAATGTTATGTAGTAGTATTTATTTTCTTTCAGGGTCTTCGGTACAGTTATGGATTATGGGACATTCATTTGTATATTGGGCCCGGAGGTCGGTGGCAATTGAGCATAAAGGTCACCAGTTGGGTTTCCCCGAGAAAGCTTTAGTGAAATGGTTCGGTTTTCGGGGGATGAAATGGGTCAGGTGGTAGAGAAGATGGTTGGTTATTCAAGGGTATCCACTCCCCCCGAGATTCTGGTCCTGCACATGGGGGGTTACGATTTGGGTTATATGCCCATGAAGGAGCTTATTTGTCTCATGAAAAAGGATATTTTGAGGCTTATTGAGCTATTTCCAGGGTTGTTAATAGTGTGGTCACAGATTACGCCCAGACTGCGAATGACCACAAGCGGTTGGATGGGGCCAGACTCAGGGTTAATAAAATAATGGCATAATTTGTCAGAAAGTTGGGGGGTTTCTCTATTAGGCATAAGGATTTGGAGGTTCCAGCCGCTTGGGAATATTACTTTAAGGATGGGGTCCATCTCAACGAGATAGGGCTGTCTTTGTTTATTTTCACGTTAAGAGAGAGTATTATTCAGGCCATGGAGGCGGTTGGCAGTGCTTAGACCATTGGTCTTGCAAGTGGCGGGGTGCTGCATTCGTCTTGGAGCTCATTGGTTGATATGGTATCCGGTCCTGGTTGGTCCTGGAGGTCCATTGGGCACGGGGTTCCTTTGGGCCTCTGGGAAGGGGAGATCCTTCTGCGGGTGGGTGCAGCAACCTCGGATATTTGTTAACTGTTATCATACGTTGTGGTAATAAAGCTGTGGGCTGTTAATACCCCATCTTGGTGTTATGTGTCTTATTTGGCTATTGGTGGTGGATTAAGGGTAATGTACCTGAGTCACCTATGCCTAGGTCAATACTCAACCTACCTCTCTATTTGAAAGTTGAGGTAAAGGAATGAGGAGAGTGCTGAAATTGAAATATAGACCTAGATGTATTGGTTGAGATCCTTAACTTAACATTTCCCACTTCCTGCCCCCCCCCCCCTTTTTTTTATTATTATTTTTTTTTATATATTTATACTTTGCATGTTTATTTAAAATAATAATAAAAAAAGGAATGTAAATTAATGGTGATCTAAAAATAATTAACATTAAAAGTGAATGTTACTCCTTAGGATGATCTTGCGCCCATATTCAGAGAACATTTAGAAATCGAAAAACACAAAGCTAAAAGCCATAGTATTAAACATAAATGACTTTATATTGCTCCAAATAATGTTTTAATATAACATACTGTATTGTTCTGTATCTCCCTATAAGTCTTCCTATTTCTCTTTATAACTTCATTATATATATAGTAATTTTTCCTCTTACTACCACACATACCACTTTTCTAAATCTCATACTATTACAAATAGTGATATTGCAACAAAAAATCATTGTCAGTCTCCTATTCCCTCATCCCACACTATATCTGAGTCTATGTATTGAATCTGTAAACACTTTGAGTGGAAACAACTTCTTTCAAGCTCTCATCACACCAATATTTTCATTATTTAACTTAATAGATAAACTTTTTTAAATATCTTTTTTTTTATCTGCATCCAGGGCTGTAGGAGCCAGAATAATTATGGGGGGATACAGTTCATTGTATACACAGATGTTAAAATAGCTTATATATCCATACACACAAACATAGAAAGATCTGGAAGGATTTGTCCCCTCACCCATACCCCTAGCTCCTACACCCATGTCTGCATCAGAAAATTAATAAATAATATATGACAATGAAAATTAGAAATAAATAAAATATAACCATTGTAGCGGAACCCATCACTGTTTTAAACTGTTTTATGATTATTATGGTTAAAATATGATCCTACTATATATATGTTGGTTGATGTTCTACAGAATATATTGGCTCAGAATATTAGCCAGACTTTTGCAGACCTAGGCTAATAGATAATCCTGTTACAGAGATTCAAGAGATAAGAAAGTTGTAAAGGATCCTTGCATCTTCCAAAGTGTTTTCATTCTCTGATAAGAACAAAGAATGATCTAATTAATGTCTGATTGTATCCAAGTTGCCAGGGAGGTGTGACTCACCTATTGTCCTATATGTGTATTGTGTGGGGGATATGTGCAATGTCTGTGTGTTATGTGTAAAAACATACTTTTACTAACTTTTGAATCCCTGGTCTGATTCATGCCATTTTTGTATATGTTGTTTCCCTGGGTGAGAGATATTGAATGGTGCGGGACTTAAAGGTGTACCCCCTGTATTTGGGGTACATCCAGAATGTGGTTAAAATTGTGTCTGTTTTAATTGTGTTACCTGTTATCTGAGGGGAGGAGACATGGGGGTTGAACCATGCAGATAATTGGCTGTTGTGATAATTATGTGGGTGTAGCCCTTCAGAGGGCAACATTGCATAAAAGGAGATTCCCTGTCATTAAAATATAGTTCTTCTTGACCCTTCAAAACGTAGCCTCGTCTCGTTATTTGAGGGGATCACTATATGATACTGGGGATTGCTATGCTTTTGCATACTCCCTTGAGCTGTAACTACTGAACGCTTGTTCCTGTCGTACTATCCTTGGAGTCTGTGGTGGTTTTGGTGTCCGGTGCGGTGCTTGTAGGCCTCGACGCAAGCTAGGACGCATCCATCAACGGAGGTACCCGGTCGGGGTGCCAGTAGATCCGTTACATTGGCTGGCAGTGGTGGGATGGCGTCCTAGTAAGAGGAAAAGCAGCACGGAGACACCGGTAACGTTTGGAGTTACAAATTGAGGGCAACGCTAGTATCCGTACAGCGCCCCTGGCTACAGCAGGATGGAACCGGCTAGTTTTCAGACAGCGTTTCATGATGAGGAGGAGGAGGCGGCCGCGGACTACAGGGATGCAGACAGAAAGGAACTCTGGTATGATGCCCTGGAAGATGCCCAATGGCGGCGAGGTGAGAGTCTCCCCAGTGATGAGCAGCGGCTACAGAAGCGTGTGGCGATGCGGATGTATCTATTGGGAGAGCAGCCCCTGGATGAGTGGGTGACAAGACTAGAAACCCTGGTATGGCGAGAGCTCTGGCTAGACAACGCATACCAGGCCCTCTGGTGGCATACCGTTCGACTTACCCCCTGGACGTCTGAACACGACTTACCGGAGGGGGATGATTATGATGGCCCGGGTTTATTATGGGATGCCTTGGAGGACGATATTGATCTTGGCAGCACGGAGGGGTCTAGGTTTTGGGACATCTACGACTACCGGATGGGCATGTATGTCTGGGATGACGAAGGCGAGGTGAGCAAAGACATGACCCACCTGGTAACGAGAGAGTGGGAGCTGGAGCAGGACTACCAACACCTGCTCAGCCTTGTGCAGCCCCAACCTACTCGACAAGCAGAACCAGACTTCATTGACTGGTCCTGGGATGACCTCCAGATGGCAGGTAGAGATGGGACCGAGGTCTCTCTACCGGCCCTACAGAGGGCAGAAGGTGTCGTCCTTCCCCTCCAGCGGCAGTATGAACCCCAGGGGCCAGAAGGTGTCGTCCTTCCCCCCCAGCAGCAGTGTGAACCCCAGGGGGCAGAAGGTGTCGTCCTTCCCTCCCAGCGGCAGTGTGAACCCCAGGGGGCAGAAGGTGTCATCCTTCCCCCCCAGCGGCAGTGTGAACCCCAGGGGGCAGAAGGTGTCATCCTTCCCCCCCAGCGGCAGTGTGAACCCCAGGGGGCAGAAGGTGTCGTCCTTCCCCCCCAGCGGCAGTGTGTACCCCAGGGAGCTGAAGGTGTCGTCCTTCCTCCCCAGCAGCAGTGTGTACCCCAGGGGGCCGAAGGTGTCGTCCTTCCTCCCCAGCGGCAGTGTGTACCCCAGGGAGCTGAAGGTGTCGTCCTTCCTCCCCAGCGACAGTGTGTACCCCAGGGGGCCGAAGGTGTCGTCCTTCCCCCTCAGCGGCAGTGTGAACCCCAGGGGGCAGAAGGTGTCGTCCTTCCCCCCCAGCGGCAGTGTGAACCCCAGGGGGGCAGAAGGTGTCGTCCTTTCCCCCCAGCGGCAGTGTGAACCCCAGGGGGCAGAAGGTGTCGTCCTTCCCCCTCAGCGGCAGTGTGAACCCCAGGGGGCAGAAGGTGTCGTCCTTCCCCCCCAGCGGCAGTGTGAACCCCAGGGGGCAGAAGGTGTCGTCCTTTCCCCCCAGCGGCAGTGTGTACCCCAGGGAGCAGAAGGTGTCGACCTTCCTCCACAGCGGCAGTGGGTACCCCAGGGGGCCAAAGGTGTCGTCCTTTCCCCCCAGCGCCAGTGTGAAACACAGGGGGCAGAAGGTGTCGTCCTTCCCCCCCAGCGACAGTTTACCCTAACCAGGGGAGACACCAATCTCCCAGACAGCGCAGATGGGACCGTGGTCTCTGCGCCCACAGCTTGTCCAGATCCCCAACTACCGTCACTGGGACAACCGGAGGAGGGGGTTAAGTACAAATTCCCCTCCCCAGCTAACTTCTAATGTGGCCCCAGGGTTAACAGAGGAAATGTTAACCCCCACTGACCCCCACGTTTCCCTGGCTACTGAGCCGGAATATGTCCCTTGTACAGAGCACGATGTCCTGCAGGTTATACCAGCAGAAGAGCTGGCATCAGGGCAGAGTGCCGCTGGCCTCTGCCCCTCAAGTCCCCTCAGCGTGTTGCCCCATCACCACAGCAAAATATCCAGGTACCTGGTTAGACTTCCCCCCAAAGGAGAGATGTGTGACGAAGTGCCCTTCGCCACTTTGGCTTGGAGAGGACTGTTTGCCAGCCTCCTGCCCTGTGACTATGGCCCTGGGACATATTGCCCTTTGGAACCAGTGTTCGGCCATACCAGAGGCCATACCACTCATTCTGGCCCTTTACATATAGGGGGGTCATTCTGTACTTGCCCTGTGGGAGCAGTGATACCCCAGATAACTGTGCCATGAAGCCCATTCATATAATGAAAGACTATGGGAAAGACTTTAGCTACATGGCAATTGAACTATGTGAAGAGGATCTGAGCGCGATTCGGTGGTTTTGTGCGCTCAGATCACAGCTATCTGGGGATATGGGAAATGTGAGTAAATGTGAATTGCAGTAATGCTGATGGGTTGTCAAACTAGAGAATTGACCAACAAATACTTTTGTCCGGACATCCCCAGGCCGATCCGTTGGGATCAGACCGTGTAAGCCGGCTTATGGTCACGGGGGAGGTGTGTAGCGGAACCCATCACTGTTTTAAACTGTTTTATGATTATTATGGTTAAAATATGATCCTACTATATATATGTTGGTTGATGTTCTACAGAATATATTGGCTCAGAATATTAGCCAGACTTTTGCAGACCTAGGCTAATAGATAATCCTGTTACAGAGATTCAAGAGATAAGAAAGTTGTAAAGGATCCTTGCATCTTCCAAAGTGTTTTCATTCTCTGATAAGAACAAAGAATGATCTAATTAATGTCTGATTGTATCCAAGTTGCCAGGGAGGTGTGACTCACCTATTGTCCTATATGTGTATTGTGTGGGGGATATGTGCAATGTCTGTGTGTTATGTGTAAAAACATACTTTTACTAACTTTTGAATCCCTGGTCTGATTCATGCCATTTTTGTATATGTTGTTCCCCTGGGTGAGAGATATTGAATGGTGCGGGACTTAAAGGTGTACCCCCTGTATTTGGGGTACATCCAGAATGTGGTTAAAATTGTGTCTGTTTTAATTGTGTTACCTGTTATCTGAGGGGAGGAGACATGGGGGTTGAACCATGCAGATAATTGGCTGTTGTGATAATTATGTGGGTGTAGCCCTTCAGAGGGCAACATTGCATAAAAGGAGATTCCCTGTCATTAAAATATAGTTCTTCTTGACCCTTCAAAACGTAGCCTCGTCTCGTTATTTGAGGGGATCACTATATGATACTGGGGATTGCTATGCTTTTGCATACTCCCTTGAGCTGTAACTACTGAACGCTTGTTCCTGTCGTACTATCCTTGGAGTCTGTGGTGGTTTTGGTGTCCGGTGCGGTGCTTGTAGGCCTCGACGCAAGCTAGGACGCATCCATCAACGGAGGTACCCGGTCGGGGTGCCAGTAGATCCGTTACATTGGCTGGCAGTGGTGGGATGGCGTCCTAGTAAGAGGAAAAGCAGCACGGAGACACCGGTAACGTTTGGAGTTACAAATTGAGGGCAACGCTAGTATCCGTACAGCGCCCCTGGCTACAGCAGGATGGAACCGGCTAGTTTTCAGACAGCGTTTCATGATGAGGAGGAGGAGGCGGCCGCGGACTACAGGGATGCAGACAGAAAGGAACTCTGGTATGATGCCCTGGAAGATGCCCAATGGCGGCGAGGTGAGAGTCTCCCCAGTGATGAGCAGTGGCTACAGAAGCGTGTGGCGATGCGGATGTATCTATTGGGAGAGCAGCCCCTGGATGAGTGGGTGACAAGACTAGAAACCCTGGTATGGCGAGAGCTCTGGCTAGACAACGCATACCAGGCCCTCTGGTGGCATACCGTTCGACTTACCCCCTGGACGTCTGAACACGACTTACCGGAGGGGGATGATTATGATGGCCCGGGTTTATTATGGGATGCCTTGGAGGACGATATTGATCTTGGCAGCACGGAGGGGTCTAGGTTTTGGGACATCTACGACTACCGGATGGGCATGTGTGTCTGGGATGACGAAGGCGAGGTGAGCAAAGACATGACCCACCTGGTAACGAGAGAGTGGGAGCTGGAGCAGGACTACCAACACCTGCTCAGCCTTGTGCAGCCCCAACCTACTCGACAAGCAGAACCAGACTTCATTGACTGGTCCTGGGATGACCTCCAGATGGCAGGTAGAGATGGGACCGAGGTCTCTCTACCGGCCCTACAGAGGGCAGAAGGTGTCGTCCTTCCCCTCCAGCGGCAGTATGAACCCCAGGGGCCAGAAGGTGTCGTCCTTCCCCCCCAGCAGCAGTGTGAACCCCAGGGGGCAGAAGGTGTCGTCCTTCCCTCCCAGCGGCAGTGTGAACCCCAGGGGGCAGAAGGTGTCATCCTTCCCCCCCAGCGGCAGTGTGAACCCCAGGGGGCAGAAGGTGTCGTCCTTCCCCCCCAGCGGCAGTGTGAACCCCAGGGGGGCAGAAGGTGTCGTCCTTCCCCCCCAGCGGCAGTGTGTACCCCAGGGAGCTGAAGGTGTCGTCCTTCCTCCCCAGCAGCAGTGTGTACCCCAGGGGGCCGAAGGTGTTGTCCTTCCTCCCCAGCGGCAGTGTGTACCCCAGGGAGCTGAAGGTGTCGTCCTTCCTCCCCAGCGACAGTGTGTACCCCAGGGGGGCCGAAGGTGTCGTCCTTCCCCCTCAGCGGCAGTGTGAACCCCAGGGGGCAGAAGGTGTCGTCCTTCCCCCCCAGCGGCAGTGTGAACCCCAGGGGGCAGAAGGTGTCGTCCTTTCCCCCCAGCGGCAGTGTGAACCCCAGGGGGCAGAAGGTGTCGTCCTTCCCCCTCAGCGGCAGTGTGAACCCCAGGGGGCAGAAGGTGTCGTCCTTCCCCCCAAGCGGCAGTGTGTACCCCAGGGAGCAGAAGGTGTCGACCTTCCTCCACAGCGGCAGTGGGTACCCCAGGGGGCCAAAGGTGTCGTCCTTTCCCCCCAGCGCCAGTGTGAAACACAGGGGGCAGAAGGTGTCGTCCTTCCCCCCCAGCGACAGTTTACCCTAACCAGGGAGACACCAATCTCCCAGACAGCGCAGATGGGACCGTGGTCTCTGCGCCCACAGCTTGTCCAGATCCCCAACTACCGTCACTGGGACAACCGGAGGAGGGGGTAAGTACAAATTCCCCTCCCCAGCTAACTTCTAATGTGGCCCCAGGGTTAACAGAGGAAATGTTAACCCCCACTGACCCCCACGTTTCCCTGGCTACTGAGCCGGAATATGTCCCTTGTACAGAGCAAGATGTCCTGCAGGTTATACCAGCAGAAGAGCTGGCATCAGGGCAGAGTGCCGCTGGCCTCTGCCCCTCAAGTCCCCTCAGCGTGTTGCCCCATCACCACAGCAAAATATCCAGGTACCTGGTTAGACTTCCCCCCAAAGGAGAGATGTGTGACGAAGTGCCCTTCGCCACTTTGGCTTGGAGAGGACTGTTTGCCAGCCTCCTGCCCTGTGACTATGGCCCTGGGACATATTGCCCTTTGGAACCAGTGTTCGGCCATACCAGAGGCCATACCACTCATTCTGGCCCTTTACATATAGGGGGGTCATTCTGTACTTGCCCTGTGGGAGCAGTGATACCCCAGATAACTGTGCCATGAAGCCCATTCATATAATGAAAGACTATGGGAAAGACTTTAGCTACATGGCAATTGAACTATGTGAAGAGGATCTGAGCGCGATTCGGTGGTTTTGTGCGCTCAGATCCCAGCTATCTGGGGATATGGGAAATGTGAGTAAATGTGAATTGCAGTAATGCTGATGGGTTGTCAAACTAGAGAATTGACCAACAAATACTTTTGTCCGGGACATCCCCAGGCCGATCCGTTGGGATCAGACCGTGTATGCCGGCTTATGGTCACGGGGGAGGTGTGTAGCGGAACCCATCACTGTTTTAAACTGTTTTATGATTATTATGGTTAAAATATGATCCTACTATATATATGTTGGTTGATGTTCTACAGAATATATTGGCTCAGAATATTAGCCAGACTTTTGCAGACCTAGGCTAATAGATAATCCTGTTACAGAGATTCAAGAGATAAGAAAGTTGTAAAGGATCCTTGCATCTTCCAAAGTGTTTTCATTCTCTGATAAGAACAAAGAATGATCTAATTAATGTCTGATTGTATCCAAGTTGCCAGGGAGGTGTGACTCACCTATTGTCCTATATGTGTATTGTGTGGGGGATATGTGCAATGTCTGTGTGTTATGTGTAAAAACATACTTTTACTAACTTTTGAATCCCTGGTCTGATTCATGCCATTTTTGTATATGTTGTTCCCCTGGGTGAGAGATATTGAATGGTGCGGGACTTAAAGGTGTACCCCCTGTATTTGGGGTACATCCAGAATGTGGTTAAAATTGTGTCTGTTTTAATTGTGTTACCTGTTATCTTAGGGGAGGAGACATGGGGGTTGAACCATGCAGATAATTGGCTGTTGTGATAATTATGTGGGTGTAGCCCTTCAGAGGGCAACATTGCATAAAAGGAGATTCCCTGTCATTAAAATATAGTTCTTCTTGACCCTTCAAAACGTAGCCTCGTCTCGTTATTTGAGGGGATCACTATATGATACTGGGGATTGCTATGCTTTTGCATACTCCCTTGAGCTGTAACTACTGAACGCTTGTTCCTGTCGTACTATCCTTGGAGTCTGTGGTGGTTTTGGTGTCCGGTGCGGTGCTTGTAGGCCTCGACGCAAGCTAGGACGCATCCATCAACGGAGGTACCCGGTCGGGGGTGCCAGTAGATCCGTTACATTGGCTGGCAGTGGTGGGATGGCGTCCTAGTAAGAGGAAAAGCAGCACGGAGACACCGGTAACGTTTGGAGTTACAAATTGAGGGCAACGCTAGTATCCGTACAGCGCCCCTGGCTACAGCAGGATGGAACCGGCTAGTTTTCAGACAGCGTTTCATGATGAGGAGGAGGAGGCGGCCGCGGACTACAGGGATGCAGACAGAAAGGAACTCTGGTATGATGCCCTGGAAGATGCCCAATGGCGGCGAGGTGAGAGTCTCCCCAGTGATGAGCAGCGGCTACAGAAGCGTGTGGCGATGCGGATGTATCTATTGGGAGAGCAGCCCCTGGATGAGTGGGTGACAAGACTAGAAACCCTGGTATGGCGAGAGCTCTGGCTAGACAACGCATACCAGGCCCTCTGGTGGCATACCGTTCGACTTACCCCCTGGACGTCTGAACACGACTTACCGGAGGGGGATGATTATGATGGCCCGGGTTTATTATGGGATGCCTTGGAGGACGATATTGATCTTGGCAGCACGGAGGGGTCTAGGTTTTGGGACATCTACGACTACCGGATGGGCATGTATGTCTGGGATGACGAAGGCGAGGTGAGCAAAGACATGACCCACCTGGTAACGAGAGAGTGGGAGCTGGAGCAGGACTACCAACACCTGCTCAGCCTTGTGCAGCCCCAACCTACTCGACAAGCAGAACCAGACTTCATTGACTGGTCCTGGGATGACCTCCAGATGGCAGGTAGAGATGGGACCGAGGTCTCTCTACCGGCCCTACAGAGGGCAGAAGGTGTCGTCCTTCCCCTCCAGCGGCAGTATGAACCCCAGGGGCCAGAAGGTGTCGTCCTTCCCCCCCAGGCAGCAGTGTGAACCCCAGGGGGCAGAAGGTGTCGTCCTTCCCTCCCAGCGGCAGTGTGAACCCCAGGGGGCAGAAGGTGTCATCCTTCCCCCCCAGCGGCAGTGTGAACCCCAGGGGGCAGAAGGTGTCATCCTTCCCCCCCAGCGGCAGTGTGAACCCCAGGGGGCAGAAGGTGTCGTCCTTCCCCCCCAGCGGCAGTGTGTACCCCAGGGAGCTGAAGGTGTCGTCCTTCCTCCCCAGCAGCAGTGTGTACCCCAGGGGGCCGAAGGTGTCGTCCTTCCTCCCCAGCGGCAGTGTGTACCCCAGGGAGCTGAAGGTGTCGTCCTTCCTCCCCAGCGACAGTGTGTACCCCAGGGGGCCGAAGGTGTCGTCCTTCCCCCTCAGCGGCAGTGTGAACCCCAGGGGGCAGAAGGTGTCGTCCTTCCCCCCCAGCGGCAGTGTGAACCCCAGGGGGGCAGAAGGTGTCGTCCTTTCCCCCCAGCGGCAGTGTGAACCCCAGGGGGCAGAAGGTGTCGTCCTTCCCCCTCAGCGGCAGTGTGAACCCCAGGGGGGCAGAAGGTGTCGTCCTTCCCCCCAAGCGGCAGTGTGTACCCCAGGGAGCAGAAGGTGTCGACCTTCCTCCACAGCGGCAGTGGGTACCCCAGGGGGCCAAAGGTGTCGTCCTTTCCCCCCAGCGCCAGTGTGAAACACAGGGGGCAGAAGGTGTCGTCCTTCCCCCCCAGCGACAGTTTACCCTAACCAGGGGAGACACCAATCTCCCAGACAGCGCAGATGGGACCGTGGTCTCTGCGCCCACAGCTTGTCCAGATCCCCAACTACCGTCACTGGGACAACCGGAGGAGGGGGTAAGTACAAATTCCCCTCCCCAGCTAACTTCTAATGTGGCCCCAGGGTTAACAGAGGAAATGTTAACCCCCACTGACCCCCACGTTTCCCTGGCTACTGAGCCGGAATATGTCCCTTGTACAGAGCAAGATGTCCTGCAGGTTATACCAGCAGAAGAGCTGGCATCAGGGCAGAGTGCCGCTGGCCTCTGCCCCTCAAGTCCCCTCAGCGTGTTGCCCCATCACCACAGCAAAATATCCAGGTACCTGGTTAGACTTCCCCCCAAAGGAGAGATGTGTGACGAAGTGCCCTTCGCCACTTTGGCTTGGAGAGGACTGTTTGCCAGCCTCCTGCCCTGTGACTATGGCCCTGGGACATATTGCCCTTTGGAACCAGTGTTCGGCCATACCAGAGGCCATACCACTCATTCTGGCCCTTTACATATAGGGGGGTCATTCTGTACTTGCCCTGTGGGAGCAGTGATACCCCAGATAACTGTGCCATGAAGCCCATTCATATAATGAAAGACTATGGGAAAGACTTTAGCTACATGGCAATTGAACTATATGAAGAGGATCTGAGCGCGATTCGGTGGTTTTGTGCGCTCAGATCCCAGCTATCTGGGGATATGGGAAATGTGAGTAAATGTGAATTGCAGTAATGCTGATGGGTTGTCAAACTAGAGAATTGACCAACAAATACTTTTGTCCGGACATCCCCAGGCCGATCCGTTGGGATCAGACCGTGTATGCCGGCTTATGGTCACGGGGGAGGTGTGTAGCGGAACCCATCACTGTTTTAAACTGTTTTATGATTATTATGGTTAAAATATGATCCTACTATATATATGTTGGTTGATGTTCTACAGAATATATTGGCTCAGAATATTAGCCAGACTTTTGCAGACCTAGGCTAATAGATAATCCTGTTACAGAGATTCAAGAGATAAGAAAGTTGTAAAGGATCCTTGCATCTTCCAAAGTGTTTTCATTCTCTGATAAGAACAAAGAATGATCTAATTAATGTCTGATTGTATCCAAGTTGCCAGGGAGGTGTGACTCACCTATTGTCCTATATGTGTATTGTGTGGGGGATATGTGCAATGTCTGTGTGTTATGTGTAAAAACATACTTTTACTAACTTTTGAATCCCTGGTCTGATTCATGCCATTTTTGTATATGTTGTTCCCCTGGGTGAGAGATATTGAATGGTGCGGGACTTAAAGGTGTACCCCCTGTATTTGGGGTACATCCAGAATGTGGTTAAAATTGTGTCTGTTTTAATTGTGTTACCTGTTATCTGAGGGGAGGAGACATGGGGGTTGAACCATGCAGATAATTGGCTGTTGTGATAATTATGTGGGTGTAGCCCTTCAGAGGGCAACATTGCATAAAAGGAGATTCCCTGTCATTAAAATATAGTTCTTCTTGACCCTTCAAAACGTAGCCTCGTCTCGTTATTTGAGGGGATCACTATATGATACTGGGGATTGCTATGCTTTTGCATACTCCCTTGAGCTGTAACTACTGAACGCTTGTTCCTGTCGTACTATCCTTGGAGTCTGTGGTGGTTTTGGTGTCCGGTGCGGTGCTTGTAGGCCTCGACGCAAGCTAGGACGCATCCATCAACGGAGGTACCCGGTCGGGGTGCCAGTAGATCCGTTACAACCATATTTTTTATTACGTCTTTCTTTCTCTGATTCGTCTCCTCTATTCTATGACTCTTACTCTCTTTCTTCAATCTCTCACTCTCTTCCACACCTTCTCATCCTCACTCATGCATTTTATCTCTTCATATATGGAAGCTCCATGTACTGGTTTCCTTCATCACTACTTACTCATTGCTTACGTCCCACATACGAAGAGCCTGTCTGCAACTCTCCTCACTGATGGCCATAGCCCATTCCTGTGCCTGTTCCTGTAATTTAATTAGTTTCATTACTGTCTCATTATTTCTCATAACTGCCATTTCTAAACTCCCTGTATGTGGTTTATCTCCAGGGATTGGACAATGAAAGCATGGGAAACTAGTGGGTAAAAATAACATTATAAGAACATATAAAGCATATGTAGGAGACGGGGGGGGGGGGGGGAAATAAGTAGGCCCTTTTTTACACTCCATGCTGTTTTTTTTAATTAATTTTACCCAGGTACAACTTTTATTTGTTTTGTATCTAATATAAAAGGTTAATCCTGGGTATTTTCATGTGATATGATCTTGGTAATTATAGATCATTTAGCCTCATTCCTATCACGTACCTAGTATATTGGGCAGAGATTGTGTTGGCCATTCTTGGTAGCCTGGAATTAAAGGCACAATAGATTAGGATGATTAATACTGTGTGAATATCAGGAGAATAACCACACAATTCATGATGCAAGTCGCAAATAGTTTTATTGGTTAAATAAATATTGTAGGACAAAAAGAGTGAATCTTAGTGAGATTGGACTATTTCATACAGCTTCTTTTCTGCTGACACATAACTGATACCTCTCTCTATACACTGCCCTTATCCAATTCCCCTCTCTCCATTTCCTGTATCTCACACACAGACATGTGCAAACACACATGCACACACAATCAGTCACAGAACGTTAACTCACACACAGACACGTGCAAACACACACACACATGTACATGCATGTGCAATCGATCATGGAATGGTATTTCACACACAGACACCTGCCAACACACACGCACACACATGTACATACATGCATGCACAATCGGTCACAGAACGGTACCTCACACACAGACATGTGCAAACACACGCACACACACACATGTACATGCATGCACAATCAGTCACAGAACGGTAACTCACACACAGACACGTGCAAACACACACACACATGTACATGCATGCACAATCTATCATGGAATTGTATCTTACACACAGACAAGTGCAAACACACACATGTACATGCATACACAATCGATCATGGAATGGTATATCACACACAGACACATGCAAACACGCACACACATGTACATGCATGCACAAGCAGTGATTGAAAAGCACAAACCCACTGACATGTTAAAAACACACATGCAAATACTGACTAGCTCATAATAAAGTACTACCTGACCAGTATTACATACACAGACTGACACTGACCAACACAGCACAACATACTGACCAGCAGAGTCCTCACAGAAAGCTAAATTGCACCTTTTTATTGTATTGCGTATGATGGGAAATTGATTGTGCTAGATTAGACTGGTGTACTCGAGGTATACAAGTATCATATAGCTTCTGTAGCAATGGTAAACTCCCTCAATATCTATCCCATCTTATTGTCCTAGATATAGAAACACAGCATGTCATAGGTTTGGCCCATTTAGGTTGGCCCATTCTATAAATCTGTCATCACAAACTCACCAGTTTTGTAACACCAGGTGATAACTTCTTCATAGATGAGTTAGAGGGTTACCCTAGTAGTTTATTAGGGTTAGGAGTCACTATACTGTGCATGCACCTTAAGCATTTAGCACTTTATGTGCACTCCTAGCACATTTTGCAGAAGTGAGTCCTGTTACAAGTATATTCCTAATGCACTTAAGATGTGGAGGAGAAGGTAACATTTATATATATATTTTTTAAGACTGACACAATTTAATTTTTGATTTTTAGCTCACAATATTTTTAAAGATGCACCACCCACTAACTTCTGAAGGCCAGAGGTGGTCTTTGTGGTGATGGGTTTGGGACCGGTTTAGAAGGACAGAATTGGCAGCTGTCTCTCCTGCATGAGATGGATTGGGAGGATGGTGACAGCTCCTTCCTAGCAATGTTTAATACCAGTGTCATGGAGCTCTAGCAAAAGGCACTAGGGAAAGGTCTAGTGTCTTGTACATTTGGGTTGAAGCCCTTAAGACGAGGAGCGTTTAGATATCTCTGTCTATTTTATAGACAAAAGAGAGAAGCCAAAAACCTGAACTTTGTGTTCATTTTGTGACCACTGGGCACAGCTCTGGGCTTCAATAAAAAAAAGATATTGGAATATAAATCTTTGGGTTTGTAATACTATATACTTTATTTATAAATAATTAATTAGATGACTTCTATAACCAACTTGAGGTAAAACTTTCACAAAAGTCAGAGGAAGGTGCGAAAAAAAGAAGCTGAAAAACAAAAAAGGTCAGAAGCAAAATATATATAAATATACACATGTGAAGGTAGACAGACAAGGCCTCATTTAGAGGATACTCACTCTTCTTCCTGGGGGACACTGCGGTTTAACCTATAAGAAAGAAAGAAACCTCAGGCATAGAGAATGGTCGCTCATATCATATGACACAGATAAAAACATATTTTCAAGAAGCAGTCCTGGGAATAAAGAGGAACTGCACATGGACACTCACATTGCTCTTTTACGATATTTTCTGTGAAGAAAAATAAATTAAGAAGATTAAGAAACTAAACATGAGGGACATGTGTTTGACCATAGTGTTTGAGGTCCTCTATGTGTGAGTCTGCACAGAGCATATAAGTATTATATGGATTTACACAGAGGGAGCAAGTCATATGTGTAGATAAACATAAAGACAGTATCCTCGGTGTGACCTTTCTATGTGCAGTGGATGAACCTATCTAACAAGGAATGTCTATAGGTAATAATACAGACATATGAGATCTATATACAGGAAGGAATGGTAATCTGTCAGTGACTATGCATAGAAGGAGCACTGTGTGTGACTTTCCATAGAAGCAGTAATAGGTTGTAGTGAGATAGCATGTATACATCATGGGGAGTATGAGGGATCACGTGATTCCAGACCTATGTTCTCTCCTTTCTGTAAAAGGTATCAAAACCCAGAGCTAAATTACATGGGAATGTGAGCTCGGCCCACTAACACATATCTCTTGTCACAATTCACCAATTGTCAGAGCAGCAACTCATTCATTCTCCATAGATGAGATAGAAAGTCCCAGCAGATGTGCGTGTTAAAGCGATATACGTCATCTATGAAGAATACATTAGCTGCCTAAGACAACAAATGTAAGTAACATATTATGTTTTTTTCCTCAAAAACCTTATGTGTACTCTACAGCACTGGTTGAGACAGAAAATTGCTTATGATAATGCTTCAAGTATCAGATCTGAAGATAAAAATATTATACCAACTGAGTCTGATATAAGGCTTGATTTATTTTATCTGACACAACTGAGGAGCTAACAAGGTGCACCCAGCACCCTAACACTATACATACTTGGGAGATATCATAGAGCCCCACCTCTAGTACCCCTACAACCCATGAGCTTAGGAAACCCTGGGATTCCCCCATGTACAGTAAATTATGTTGCTAAGTTCTGTTTTCTCCCTCACCAACAGCCCCTCAGGAATTAAAATCATTTAAAAAAAATTAGAGCCATTCACTTTGAAAGAATGCAGCCATGTTCGCTGCTGAAAAATGCTTTTTCTTATTGCTCCAGGGAAAGCTGTCTGCTTGAGAATACTCTAACTCCTCTGTCTGTAACCAGTTCAAACTCTTTTTTTCTCCCTCCTTTGTCCTTAAATTCACCTCCCACAGATCCGCCCTTAGGTGGGTAAACCAAACCCACAGTATTCACTTCCACCTGATTGGCTTCTCATGGACCAATAAGCCATATTTCCCTGGAGGCAAATATATTATTGGTTAATGCTAATCTGGGTTAGAAATTTAAGTTCAGCCCACTAAAATGTAAATGCGGGTAAATCCTTTGATCCAAAACTGGACTCTGCTGGGTAGGACTAGTCACCTTGGCCTTTTTAAGCCAGCTGAAGCAGCAGAGGATAAATGTTAGCCTGATCCTGTACTCCTGAGCTGATGCTGATGATCCTGATATGACCGCCGGGCACTGAGGCACATCCTTTCTAAGACACCTGAGGAAGGATTCCTGTAGCTAATTACCAGGAATTTCTGGAGCTGAATAGACTCACCTCCATTAATTTTCTCCCTGTTTACTCCGATTTGCCGTTACTTTTAATACCCATGGGGGTTATTGAGACCACATGGATTATAACTTTTAACCCTGTGTTATGGAGGTCCTAATAGGATCACCTTAGCAACTAAATATTAACACCTATTACAGGGGTCCATAAAGGCCACAAAAGGTACATAGAAGGAGCCCCTACTTGATGCAAGTTCAGATCTGAGCAGGACCATAGCCTGGTCCTGATACTTAGAGTGAACTAGGCATTGAGGTTGGCTGCTGAAAGCATCTACTGCTCACTATTAAAGTGGTACTAACCCAGAAATATATTTATTAGCCCAATGGAATAGTTATTCCTCAAAATACATTCTGCACATGGAATAAATGTCTGCAAATCACAATAAAAAACCATAGCCCTTTAGGCTCAAATGACTTGGTGAAAATTGCTCTTGGAGGCCCAGAGCACAGGGCTTTGGGCCCAATATTATACAACATAAATCCACAAGTCCTTTTAAAAAGGTCTGATCGCCATGCGAATAGCTTTTGAGTTAGATAGCGACATGGGCTAGTGTTCATCTGCAGATATCTTCATGTTTTAATTAGCAATTTAAAAGCTTCTGCATCTACTTACAAAGCACTTGTCTTCTTGTTCTTGTTGGCTGTAGAATAAAATAAATATAGTAAGAAGTGACTCCCAATATCAGTCTTCCACAGATGGAGCTAAAAATACTATTTATAAAAGTTGGGAGGAAATCCAACCTCAAAGTCTTGAGTAACCAGCTATTTTTAGTTCAAGTGTCTCATAAAAGATCAAAGTTTGCATCAGAAAAAAGTTGAAAAGTTGTTTATACCGGTGCTTACTACTGCAAATCTATGAAATGCACTTTTTAAAATAAAAGATAATAATATTTCTGTTACATTGAAAAATAATATAAGTGGTATGTGTCAGTATGGATTACAGTTATATTCAATAGAATAATGTATGGTAATAGCTATTATATGCAATAAACCTTATATACAATAAGGACAAACCCGACACCTCACAACCCAGAAATACTTACTCCTTATCTCCTCTCTTAATTTTATCTACAAAAGAACAGCAATTATATAATTAACAACATGCATTTTTATGGAAAACACAACTGCCATGTCCATATTATCTACCCTTAAGGTCATCAATATCCATCAGATACATCATGTAAATCCAATAGTGGCTTCTAATAGTAGCTGCTTCAGTAATTCCCCAGAGGCCTTAGGGGCAAGTTATTTTAGCTAAATATACTTTCCAGCTACTATTTTATTTGGGGGAAATACATTGAATATAGGTGGCTGTAGACAATAGAGAAATAATTTTTGTCAGAAGAAAATAACCCGAAATTAAGTGAAATATGTATTGGTTACTCAGGGGTAATGACAGTATGAGATTTAATACTACAAATCCTTGTACTAAGAAACACAATTCCTGATCGAGAGGCCTAATATAATATTCTTGTCTTGTCATTATTTATAATTAGCCAATAGATCACCCGTGTCTCACTCTTCTTATTTTCTTTTCTATGATATTGTTTTTTGTAAATGAATGGCTACAAGACTCAAATTTAATCTAATCTAAATAACATCAAATTGTATCTTACATTTATATGGAAATATAGTATTTGTGTTTATTTTAATACTGTACCATCTGATGTTCATCTGACATCTGAAAGACAGAAGAGATGTGAAGTATTTATTGTAACAAACACAACAGATAACAGAACAAATACACAATGTTATGTCTATACAACAATGACTGTGTCAGACACACAACTCTGCACACACACATAGACACTACATAATTTCTATAATTAGAAGATAGGTCACACACAAGTTACTTACTTCACTCTCGTCATCTCCGAACTCTTCATCTGATGAAGTGTTTTTTCTGAAAATAACACAAAGAGAGTCCTTTAATTTAATACAAAATCACAGAGAAAGATAAATAGGTTATGAGTCATGAATGCTAAAATATCTGATGTGAAATATCTATAGTGTGAGATGGTTTTGACAATGAGGAACATCCAGATTTTATCAGGTGATTAATACTAAAAGGGTAAATATTACTTAATATAAAAATCATACATGTAAGGGAACAATGTTTGATTAATTATTGTATACAGTATTATAATAAATAAAGGCTAATAATATTACTACTACTACTACTACTACTACTACTACTACTAATAATAATAATAATAATAATAATAATAATAATAATAATAATAATAATAATATGGACCTGATATATGCAGTGATCTAAAAAAAATAATAACATAAAAATAAAAGACAGACCCATGAAGAACTCACAAGCACAGACCAACATAGTATACAATGGCAGATATCACACACAAGTAGTCACTGACAACACACACACACATGAGTATCACTTATGGTGGTAATGGACTACGTGCCTTTAGATCAAAGCTAAAAAAAAAGAAATAATTATCAGAGGTGTGATCAGACAACAGTGTCAGTGAGCGACATTGTATGGGTGTGAGTCAGTGTGTGTATAAGAGTGTGTTCGAGTGCACTGTTGTGACTGACACAGACAGACAGACAATTATTATGACAAATACATTGTGTTTCTATTGCATTGTCTGTCATGAGTGTGTTTGACTGCACATTTGTGACCGTGTGAGACACAGGCTGATACAGACACACAGGCAAATATTGTTAACTAGCGACTTGCCCGTCAAAAAATGACGGCAATAAGATTGTAAGGGCGGTAAATTTTGTTGGTGTTCCAAGATGCTTCAGCGATTATTGCGAGCCTCGCGCTGAGCGCCTTTGGCGCTCATTGCGAGGTTGTTGGTTGTTTGTGTGCTATGAGCATTGTTTTTTTTTGCTAATGCTAATGAAATAATTAATAAATAATACATCAATATACTTTACTTATTTTGAAGTAATATATGCAGGAAGCATTGTGCAGAAGAGCTGGCAATCTATTTTGATGTTGCTGCAGCATACAATGTGTGTTTTTAGTGCTGTGGAGCTGTTGTGTAAGTGTCAGTAATGTGTGCTGTGTGTAGTGTAAATAGTGTGTGTGCGCGAGCCAAATCTGTTAGGGTAGCTGTGTATTTTCGCATTCTGTAAGTTAGTGTTGTAAGGTCGTATTTTTGCGAGGTCATAATGTTTTTTTTTTTCTAATTTCCGCGTCTCATATTTGTTTCTCGTAAGTCCGTAAATTTTGCGATATCTGCAGTTTCTGGCAAGGAGCGCCTTCGGCACTCCATGCCAGCAACTGAGGCACTCGCTTTGCGAGGGCCGCAGGCTCGATACGCAAGCCTGCAGCGTTTGCAACAACCCGCTTGCTCACAACTATATATGTGACTAGCGAATTGCCCGTCAAAAAATGACGGCAATGAAATTGTAAGGTAGCTAATGCTGTTTAGTGTGTAATAATGAAATATATAATACATTAATAAATGAATATACTTTACCTATTTTAAAGCATTGTGTGGAAGAGCTGTGAATGTGTTTTGATGTTGCTGCAGCATTAGTGGTGTGGATCTGCTGTGTAAGCGTGCTGAATGTGTGCAGTGTAACACTGTGCGTGCGCGAGACCAAACCGTTAGCGTAGTCGTGTACTTCCGCATTGGCGAGAAATGGCGAGTAATGTGTGTTATACGTTTGTATCGGAATATCCGTAGGTGTTTTGTGGTGTTTTGCGAGTTTCTTGTGGTGTTTTGCGAGTTTAGAGTGCTGTAGCCTCGTTTTCGTTTTGTTCGGCGGCCATTTTTTCTCTCGCTTCGTTTTTTTTTTTAGTGTCTAAACTGTTTTATTTGAAGTAAAATCGAGGTGTAAGTTGTATTTTTGAGGTGCTGGGTGCTCCCTCTTGGTGTAGGTAAGTTTTTTATGTATGTGGTGTGTGTATGTATTGTGTTTGACATTTTCTAATGTTCGCGAGTTGCGTCCGAGTGTTGCGAGTCCGTAATGTGTGTGAACGTGTGTCGTATGTTGTTTGCGAGTGTCGTAATGTGTGTGTCGTACTGTTTGGGTTGCGACGTGAAGTTTGCGAGGGTCGCAGTTGCTGGCAAGGAGCGCCTTCGGCGCTCCATGCCAGCAACTGCGGCCCTCGCTTTGCGAGGTCCTCAGGTGCTGGCATGGAGCGCCTACGGCGCTCCATGCCAGCAACTGAGGCCCTCGCTTCGCGAGGGTCCTCAGTTGCTGGCATGGAGCGCCTTCGGCGCTCCATGCCAGCAACTGAGACCCTCGGGCAGTGCCCTCGCTTCGCGAGGGCCTCGGCTCGCTGCGCGAGCCGCGGCCCTCGCTACGCGAGGGCCGCGGCTCGCTACGCGAGCCCGCAGCGTTAGCAACAACTCGTACGCTCACAACTATATATGTGATATGGATTTTGATGGCTTGGAAAGAAATGTAAATAGGACCTATCACCATAGCCTGCAATAGATGGTCATTATTGCCTATTCAGTGGTGCTTGTCTGAAGAGCTGATCATTTGTGTGATAATGATAGTTACATTAATAAGTTGTAGATGTACCTGTTATTCCTATAATCAAATAAAGAATGACTCAGGGACAGATAGGTTGCTCCTGTGTCATGATACATATACGGATCTCAGGGAGGATTCACAGATGTATATCAGCCCTATCTATGCGTGAGGAGATAATAAAATAGAATAAGGTTACTCACATGGGCCCTCATTCAATTGCGATTTGGCCAATTGAATAGGGCCCTAAATAAGCACATAACATATATTTTTTAAAGAAGTTTTTAGTTAGTGAGCATCTATCCAAAAGCAATGTTTTCACTAACTAAAAACTTCTTTAAAAAAATATGCTATGTGCTGATTTAGGGCCCTATTCAATTGGCCAAATCGTAATTGAATGAGGGCCATGGAGTCTCTGTGGGGCTTGCTGTGAAAATCAAGAAAAGAAGAATAATGAGCAACTAGAGAAAAGCCACCATTTTTGTCCATGGCAGGATTTGCACATTCAATGCTGATATTCTATGGATTTCCCCAAAGAGAGCAGAGAGTGTGAATCTTGAGTGCCCTGACCCCAAAAACCTCCTGTAATCATAAGGATTTAGGTCTCTTGGTACCCAGCAAGAAAATCCGGATAACCAACAGGAAATTAAGGGATCATCGCAGCCAATGCCATCTGTTATTCAGTGGCCTTGAAAAGACCAGGGATTTCATCCTACCCTACAGATGTATCTCAGCCCTCAGTCCCTTTCTTTAGGACCCAGCAAATACCAAGGGTCACTATGTTAATAAAAATAATAAAACCCTTGCCCTATCCCATAAGGTTAGGATAGAATATTCTACAGGAATGAAAACATACTTTGTTTATGTGTAATCAAACCGAGCCACACTTTATTGTCCACGTACATATTTAAACAGTACATTAACAAATCAACACAAGCCCCCTCCTGGGGCAAGCACGCTCTGGCCAATTCATAACACCAAGTTTCATCTACCCCATCTGATTTTGATTTACTGTCATAAGTTTAGGGTTATCATGGTTCTCCCTATTTCCAGATGCCTAAGGGATTGTTGTGGTTATCTGCCTTTTCACCCCTTAAATGATTTACACTATTGGGGTAATTAGCGAGCTTGGCTCAGAGACTTAGGGCCTCATTCAATTACCGGCCGCAGCCGCTGCGGGGCCGCAAGGACCGGCCGCAGCTATCCGGCTATTCTATTCCCCTCCGGCCGGGGGTTCCGGCAGGCTTGCGGCCGGCGCCTTGCTATCTCTTGCGGCCGATCGCGCCGGAGGAAAGCCTTTGATCTAAAACGTCCGCAAGGAAATCGGACGTAAGAAAAGCCTGGTTGCGATTCTAATGCTCCGGGAACCCTGTCTGCTAAAAACGAGCCGCAGCTTACTTGCAGCAAACAGGTCCCGCTAGCACCAATTAAGCACATAAAATAGCTCAAATAAAGCCATCCTGCACTTTGAGAAGACTATAAAGTGATATTCGGTGTTAGAAAAAATAGCACATAATTACCCTATACTCAAATCCATAAAATAATATTTTTTTAATATACGTAAAATATACATGTAAAAAGTCCATAGGGCTTGGAGCACCACAGACACGCCCACGCCGCAGCCGGAAAATAAACAGTTAATTTGAACTCGGGTTTGGGCTGAAGTGCAAGCTTGAGAGTGGGTTACTTTTAATCCTCATGTCCCCCAATATGATCCCTAGCATTTACAGAGCTGTACAGTGCAGGCTTGAATTTATTTTTTTGTTTTTCTATATTTCAGAGCTTACGGCTGGTTCCAAGATATGCGGCCGGCCGTAAGGGGAGATCCTTGCGGGGCCGTATAATAGAATCGCGAGTTAACTGAACCCCCGCAAGGAATCGCAGCCTTACGGCCGATTTACGGCCAGTAATAGAATGAGGCCCTAAGTGTCTGTGTGGAGGTTTCTATGCCGTACGGGTTCAGGGGCATTAACAAGATGGAGTCACACTACCAACATGGCACGCTAAATACAATTATGTCCTTATGCTTTGTTCCCACATTACATGGGAAACTTGTTGATGGAGGACAACCGTGGCATTTCCTAAAAAGCAAATAACATGCTGTATAACCTATTTGTATCCTCTGTCAGTGACAGATGGTGAATGTCATAAAATATGTGAGTGGGGTCGGGGGCATATACACAAAACGATCACAGGATACATGTGATATGAAGTGATTACACAAGATATTACAATGACTCCTGGAAATATTGTACAAACATGAAAGAAATGTTATATGGATTATGACTGTAACTCTAACTTAATATGCCACATAACCAGTAATACTAAGTGTATGATGATAGCAGGATTAATAAGGGCACAAACTAAATCTTAAGACCTTTCTAAACTTTATACTCATCACACTTTAATTTCCTTCTCAATCCCCATATTTCTCCGTCATACTGATCTCCTCTTACAAGGCTGAATCATCACATGGGGTTAATTAACGAGTCATCATCCTGTATAAAATATCTTGCTTTTTCTGATGTGAATATCCAGGAACTGCCTATGGTAGGGGTGACAAGTGGCTTGTTGTGCCAGAATCTCTGAGTAGTAAATAATAACTTTTCCATGAGAAATATATATAAGTATCATGGCTAACTAATACAAAGATGGCAGAAATATAATAAAATGGATTTCTTTACTCTGATCCCAAACTCTTCTTTCTGAAGAGTAACAATGTATTCAGATTAGCTATCTCTACTTTATAAATAGCATTGTTGCTGCACAGTATAGAAATTACTACTGCTACTAACTAACTCATGAAATACAACACTACAATCATTACTACTAAATAAACATTATAAAATACATATTGATCCTGTTAGACCTAAATACTCACATAAAAGGCTCTTGGAGATTCCGGGTACATAAGCAGGGGCTGAGGCTCAACATTACACTACACATACATGTAAAAATTGTCACAGTCCCTTAAACCAAGTATCAAGCCCATTGTGATAACCCTTGAGGTTGGTAATCACATGGGCTAGTGCCTCAAAAAAAGAGTCCATGGGTCAGGGGGACTAGGACATTATGGTTTTGGGACATAAAGTGACATTTCTTGTGACACTGAGAAGTGACAGATTATGTTACAATGGATAAGAATGGCAATGCCAGGAACAATTTGGTCTATAATTTAGGGATATTTAGTGAAATGGCCAGTAATTTATATGAGATGGACATGTACAGTTACATTGTGGTTTTAATAATGAATTAAAACATTTAGTCTTTGCCCGGAAATGGCTAGTGCGTCAACGTAACGTGACGTGACGTGTGGACGGCGGGGGATGATGGTGCCCTAAGGTGTCCCTAGCTAGCACTCTCCTAAATCCCTCTACCTCCCTCTAATCTATGTGAGTCACGGCTGGCTCATTGGAGCGTGTATGGGCACGTGTACCCTGGTCCCCGGGAGGTCCTGCTCGTATACTGATTGAACCCCTGCATGGACGACGCTCCCCGATAGACAGCGCTTCTCAGCACTGACACAGCGTCACGGCGTGAGGTCGCGATGAGACTGCGTGAGGACGGGAGGACGCCGTGGCTGTAACCACGACTGACACGTCGCGCTGCAGTGTCCCTCTCTGCCTGCTGTAATGGTTCCCTGTGCCCTGGGCGATCCTGTACGCTGATCGGCTGTCCCCTGCTATTGAGACTGCACAGGGTGTGAGGTGTGGAGGCTAAATGCAGTGAGGAGGTGGGCAGTTGTTACCTGTTACCTGTTACCTGGAGCCTACGGATTATATCCATTCCCGAGCACCTGTATTCCAACGGGAGACTGCAACTACCTATGTGAGTCATTGTATACCTGTTGGGGGGGGGAGACCCATGCTTTTACAAACTATACCTGTCAAGAAGGTTTATTGAGCAAACTACCCGTTAAACCAGGAGCTCTGGCCTCCCGATAAACGTGAGACATCTATGCAGGGTCAATTGAGGTTGTGTTGGTAGGGGGGACCTGGCCATATAACGCTCTCTGGGTGCTCCATGCAGGAGGGGATACAAGAGACCCCCAAGGACTAATTCATAAAATACAGAATCTTAATGCTGCATATAGAGACGCTATATGTATATAGGAGATACATATTTTGCACATATTGGTGTATATATGGTTAAGCTCTTGGTCTATGACCCATATGATCGTTTTTCCTGCCTCCTTCTCCTGCCCTACAGTATAAAGTACGTGGCCTACCGGTGATATACTTACTCCATACTTATAAGTTATAACTTGGAGTTAATATCTCATACAACATGCCAACGAAATTGAAATTAAGGGACAAAGCCAAAAATGAGCCCACAAAGACACCATCAATGTTTTCACCAAGATATAAGGGCTCTGGCTCGTCCACTCGGACAGATCACACTATATCTAGTCCATCAATAATTGAGTCACCAGATAAAGCGTCACAGTCTTCCAGATCGGAAAATTCGGGGGTGGAAGAAGAAGAAATCCTCACCTGTTCCAAAATGCAAGAGATGTTACAATCATTTCAGACGAATATAATCTCTGAGCTGACAAAGAAAATTGCGGATAATTCAGCTTTAATCAAGGAAGTGAACCAGAGAGTGGAATCCGTGGAAGATATTTGTGATAACTTAATCACGGACAATAACAATCTGCTTAAATATACAAAGTTACTAGAGAACAGAATAGAGGATCTAACAAATAAGATATCTTCAATTGAAGACCGTAGCAGATTGAATAATCTCCGCTTGAGAGGTATCCCGGAAACCATACAAGATTGCGACCTGAAATCCTATGTGGAGAATTTCCTGGTGACCCTAGTCCCAAATTCCTCATCTAATGAGACTACTATTGATGTTATTCACAGAATCCCATTGGCGAAACATCTAGATAAGTCTATTCCCAGGGATGTTATAGCAAGAGTTCACTATCGATCATATAAAGATGAGATTATGAAGGAGGCCTTTATTAAGCAAAAATTCTCATCTCCTTATGAAAATCTAAAAATATTTTCTGACCTGTCGGTATATACCCTATCTAGAAGACGAGAATTTAAGGAAATTACCCAAATTCTAAGACAAAAAGAAGTAAGATATAAATGGTCATCTCCAGTCGGCTTATCTGTTTATAAAGATTCTAAGTGGCATAGGATAAAATCTGTCCAGGAGGGGGTAAAATTGCTACAAACAAGGAATTTTGAAATTAATCTTCGTAATTTAGAGGCTGGTCAGCCGAATTTAATTTCCAGTGAGCTCGCATGGCAAAAAAATTAGGAGATCTAGGGAGAGACGAAGGGGTTGGGACTGGGGGAGGAAGTTTGTTCCATCCATGTTTCCCCCCCCTATCGTCTCTCCCTATTTCCTTTATGTTTATTTTTGGGGGGAGGAGATGTATGAGGGCGCATAGGAGTAAAACTAGGGTAAACTTTCCAGAGTAATCAAATTGTCCATATATCCCCGCCATTGTCTTTATTTTGGTATGAAGACTATGTCCGGTCATTTTCTACCCTTAGGTAGCTGTTTTGTAAATTGTAATGTTTTATGTTGTTTGAGTTCCCATCGGTGGTGGGAGGTTACAAGGGTTTGTGTGTGCATATTTAGGGTCCACAAATCACTCTATATCCTTTCAGGGTATGGGTTGTGTAAAACAAAATTTTCTGTATTGTGGGACAATTTAAGATGTTGGGAAATATCAAATATGATAATCAAGTCCATATGTTCGGATAATGTCAAAAGGAATAAAAATAATTTCTCATAATGTGAACGGACTAAACTCACCGACTAAAAGGAAAATTGCCTTTGTAAACTATATTAATATCAAAGCTGATATATTATGCCTTCAGGAGACCCACCTGAAGCAGGAATCTATTAAGTATCTAACTGAAAAACAATATCCCTTCCATATCCATTCAACTTTTAGAAGCAAATCTAAGGGAGTCTCTATTTTTTTTAATAGAAAGCTAATAGTCTCGGAAGTATTTTCAAAAATAGATCCTCTAGGTAGATTTATAATTTGGTCGGGGTATGTGAATAATTCTTTACTAACCATTGCTAATGTATATTTACCAAATACAAATCAGATTAGATACTTAAAGACGTTCCTGAAAGATCTATATAAACTGAAGAGAGGGTGCCTTATTCTATGTGGAGATTTTAACATGATCAGAGATTCAAAGATGGATAAACAGAGAAACCACAAGATAAAATCGGAAGCCACAGAAATAAAAACTGCTTTAGATTTTTCTAATATTATAAATGATTTTGAATAATACGACATTTGGCGGGTCCTACACCCTAATTGTAAAGACTACACATTTTTTTTGCATCAATATAAATCCTTGTCACGGATAGATTATATTTTTTCTGATGTACATACCCTAAAACCGATAGAGAAGTCAGATATTATTTTAACACCCTGGTCAGATCACAGCATGAATAGTATTAACCTAGTGGTCTCTCAGGCTGTAAAAGCAATAAATAGATGGAAAATTAATCCAATATTATTCAAAAATGTTGATAATCTCAATGCAGTGAAAAAGGATACCTTAGAATTCTTTGAAACAAATAAAGACTCCGTGACTTCCAGTAAGACACTATGGTGTTCTTATAAAGCCTATATTAGGGGTATCCTAATTTCCCGGATGGCAAACCTAAATAAGCAAAGGGGAAAACCCCTAAAAACTCTATATATTGAACTAGAGAAATTACACCAGCTCAATAAAAAATGCCCAAATACAGCTTTAGGTCGTGAAATAATAACAGTAAAAAACCAAATTAATCATATTTTACAAACTCAGGCAGACAACCTTCTTTGGAGAGCACAACAATCGAAATTTCTATTTGGTAATAAAACTGGCAAAATTCTCGCAAATAAGTTAAAGAAACAACGTAATAATAATAGGATCACAAATTTATTAGATGATAAGAAAAACGTTCATATGAACCCTGACAAAATCGGTGAGCTTTTCCGGGAGTTCTATGAGAAATTATATAATCTAGACAAGGATGTTAACTTAGTAAAGCCTGGTATGTTAGATATCAATATCTTCCTAGATAAGATCAAATTCCCTAGGATCTCCGACCAAGAATTGATAGATTTAAACAGGGAAATTTCGGATGTGGAAATTATTAAAGTAATACATTCTGGTCAAACGAATAAAGCACCAGGGCCCGACGGTTTTGACCACTTGTTCTACAAGATTTTTCAGTCAGAACTTACACCGGTTCTGCATAGCTTATTCAATGAAATTAAACAATCAGGGCATATCCCGCTAGAAATGACTGAGACTAAAATAATTAATATTCTAAAAGAAGGGAAGAATCCTGAAGAATGCAGCAACTATAGACCAATATCCTTAATAAATATAGATGTGAAACTGTACTCTAAAATCTTGGCAAATAGATTAAAAAATATTATGGTTAATCTGATCCACCCTGACCAATCCGGGTTTATCCCCGGACGCCAGTCATCAGACAATTCCAGAAGACTTCTGAACTTGTTATCTTATACTAGGGAAAAAGACATATCGGTCATGTTTTTATCACTAGATGCTGAGAAAGCTTTTGATAGAGTTAATTGGGAATTTTTACAGTGCGTATTGCTGAGATTTGGTTTGGGGGATTTCGCTTCTAGGTCTGTTAAAGCCCTCTACAGCACCTCCTTCTCACAAGTTGTTAATCCGGAATTTGAATCAAAACAATTTAGTATCAGGAATGGTACCCGTCAGGGATGCCCTCTGTCCCCACTCTTATTTGTATTATTCATGGAACCTCTAGCAATATACATACAACAATGTAAGGACATTAAAGGCATTCGTATAGGTAAAGATGAGTTTAAATATATGGCTTACGCAGATGATATCATAATTACCGTAATAAATCCGTTACACGCCTGCTATAAACTTCAAGAAATAATTGAGGAGTTCGGGAGGCTATCCTATTTTAAAATAAACCACTCAAAATCAGACACATTAACAAAAGGGATAACAAACGAAACTACAAAGAAACTGAGGGAAGTCTTTTGTTTTAATTGGAACTCTAAATATATAGTCCATCTAGGTATAAGATTTTCTATTAGAGTGGATAATATTCTTAAAGACAACATTAATGAGGTGATGAAGCGAATTAGACCCACACTAACGGTCTGGACCCATTATAATCTTTCTTGGTCAGCCAGAATAGCTTCGATCAATATGAATATTCTTCCCAAAATTACATATTATATGCGATCCATACCTGATATTTTAGCTAATAGCTATTTGAAGTGCATTCAGGACCAATTAGATAAATTTTTATATTTATCAAAAAAACCTAGGATCCAGAAAAATATAACATATAAAAAATTTATTAAAGGGGGTTTAAACGCACCAAGTTTAAAAGATATCCACCATAAGATAATCATGGCCCAACTCATTTGCTGGAATATCTCCAATGATAAGCCTAGATGGCTAATCTTGGAAGAAGCACTGATGGAGGATCTCCCTATTCGACTATTGCTTTGGCTCCCTGCTTATACCAAAACTATGACTAGCAATCTCCCCAAAAATCTTCGCGCCATGGTAAAACTGTGGTATAAAGTTAGACAAAAGATGCAAATATTTAATATACCATCAATTGCGGCTCCCCTTGAAATCTTAAAACCTAAGGCACAATGTCCCGTAATAAAGCTATTACTTGATCAGGGCCTTAGTAATATTTCCCATCTATATCACAATGGCAACCTCCTAACTTTACAAGCTTTACAGTTAAATCCGGAGTTAAAAAAACTAAATTGGCTAAATTATGTTAGTCTTAAGCAGAATCTGTTGGCAAGTGGGTTTATACTATCTGGGGTGAATACCCCGACTAAATTAGAAGAACTTATTTTAAAGGGAAAAATGTCACATATCATATCAAAATGTAGTAGTATTATAGATGACCTCACTCCTTTTACTATTAGCTTAGGGACTATAGGCTGGGAAACGGATTTAGGGATCAATCTGGAAGACATTAACTGGCGGGATATCCTTAAAACCACAAAAAAATCCTCTGTTAACGCATCGTATACAAAACTGTTTTTTAAAATTATTCATAGATGGCACCTAACACCAGTTAAAATGGGAAAAATAAATCCAGAGGCAACTGATCGATGCTGGAAATTATGTGGCTCAAGAGGTACTGACTATCATATTTGGTGGGACTGTATTAAACTACAGAAGTGGTGGATAGATGTCTCCCAACTAATATCTAAATTGCTTGATAAACAAATTCTATTGTCCCCCCAAGTAGCAATTCTGCACATGAACATTGAGAAAATATCTTCTACTGATAGATATTTGATATGCCAAATTTTATTGGTGGCCAAATATCTTTTAGTAAAATACTGGAAGCAACCAACGACCCCTACAATTCACGAACTATGTAATCTCGTCCATATAAATAGAGAATTAATGCAGACTCGTTTTGATATTTTCTCGGCGGGCTACGCCAGTAATTTTAGTTGGTCAAAATGGGATGATTATATGGAGTATATATAATGTTTTTTAGTTTCCCATCCGAAGGTTAAGATGTTTCTTTTTGAGTAATATTGTTTCCCTTTATTTTTTTCTGATCATTTATTTTTGTCTCTTTTATAGATATGCACGGAGTGCTTAGAGTTTGAATAGCTAGGTAATGTTCACACACTGAAATCTAAATAATAGATTTTGTTTTTGGTGCCCGAGTTATCCATTACGGCACACTTGTTCTTGTTTATGTATGCTCTGTAAGTCTTTATTTGTTTTCTGTATGTTGTTTTGAAACACAATAAAAATAAGATATGTAAAAAAAAAAAAAAAAAAAAAAAATTTAGTCTTTGCTTACCCTTCTTTTTGAAGAATGGTCACTGCAGAATAAAATAGATATGGTCACAAATGAGCCTCAATATCAATCTTTCACACATCTATAAACCCTGAATAATCAAGGTCCATTTCATCCCACATGTGACTGACCAATAATGCCATTAAACATATCAATCACTAGGCTATTGTGCTCCTAAGCTGGACAGATTTTACATGTGCTGTATATTACTGCCAAATCAGAAATAAATAAACAAATTACTATTGTATTATCTTTTATAAAAGCCAGTCCATGTCAACGATCCACTGTAGCACTCATACATGTAATATAGTAATAATTAGTATAAATCATTTTTAATTTATTGTGATTTATGGAAAGTTGACGTGAGAAAACTAAACTAGTTGGGAGCACATTTCCCCACACTCTGCCACAAAAGCTCTGCAGCAATTAGATGGCGGCAGTGATATTGGCTCCATAATCTATCATTGTTTATAAAAGTTGGAGGAATTCCAGTATGTTGGGTAAACCAGATATTTTTAAATTAACTTTTCACATAAAAGATCAATATTTAGAATTTGAATCAATTGAATAGTTGTTTATATTAGTGCTTAAAATTGCAAAGTTATGAAGCTGAGCTGTTACAAATGCACTTTGTAAAATAATAGATAATAATATTACTTTGACATTGAAAAATAATGGTTTGTGTCACCATGGTGTTACAGTCATATTCAAGAGAGTAACGTATGGTAATAGGTATTATATACAATAAATCTTAGATATAATAATAAGAAACCTGGCCCCTCACAACACAGAAATACTTACTCTTAAGATCTTTCAATTCATTCAACTATAAAAAGAATAACAATTAGTTAATAAAAGTATTAATTTTGATGGAAACCATAACTGCCATGTCCATATTATTTCCCATTAAGGTTGTCAGTATCCATTACCTACACATGTAAATCCAAATATTGTTTTCAATAGCAGCTGCTCCAGTAATTTATCAGAGGCCTTAGGAGTAAGTTATTTTACCTAAATATTCTATCACAATACTATTTTATTTGGTGGAAATACACTGAATATAGGTGGTTGTAGACAAAGGAGAAATACTTGTCATAAAAAGATAACTGAAGAGAAGTAAAAGTGTATTATTTATTTTAATGACAATATGAAACTTGTACTAAAAACACAATTCCTGACCGAGAGGCCTAATATAATATTCTTTCCCTGTTATGTCTAAACAAAGAGTGTCATACACACAACTCTACACACACAGACACTACTATAAAAATATCTATAATTAGAAGAAAGGTCACACATAAGCTAGTTACCTAATTTTCTACTGAATTTATGTCAGGGGCACTTACCATTGTGGTGTTTCTGAAAATAACACAAAGAGAGTCATTTCATTCAATAAAAATCACAGAAATAAATAAATAGGTTACATGTCATAAATGGTAAAATATCTGATGTAAAATATCTATAGTGTGAGATAGCATAATTATAATGGAAAATATCCAGATTTTACCAGGTGATTAATACTAAAAGTGTAAATATTACTTTCTTAATATAAAAATCATACACGTAAGCGAACAATGTTTTGATTCATTATTTTACATAATATTATAAATGTAGGATTATAAATAAAGGATAATAATAATAAACATGGACCTGATATAAGCAGAGATCTCAACAAAAACATCACAACACACAAACAGAAGAGACAGACCAGTGAAGAACTCACAAGCACAGACCAAGATAGCAAACAATGGCAGATACCACCACAAGCAGTCACTAATAACACACCACACATAGGCAGTCACTAACAACACACACACAAATTAGTGGTAAGGGGGCTTATGTACCACCAGATTTAATTTCTCATGTTCAGATCTGAAATTAAATTGAAATTGTTATCAGGGGTGTGATCAGACAACAGTCAGTGACCAACATTGTACCGGTGTGTGGGTGTGAGTCTGTGTGTCTTGAGTGTGTTTGATTGCACATTTGTGACTGTGTTATAAATATGCTGATATGGACTGACAGGCAAATATTGTTAAAACTGATTTTGATGGCTTGAAAAGAAATGTAAATGGGACAGGTCACCATAGCCTGCAATAGCTGATCAATTGTACCTATTATGGGATGTTTGCATATAGATCTGATAATACAAGTGATGTTGATATATAAGTTATGGTGCAACATGCACTGTATCTTCCTCTGTAAGAGATTTCAATGGAGTCATTGGAATAAAAATGTCAATTACAAATCTATTAGAAATGGAAGACAGAAGAAGAGAGGTGAAAACAGAAGCTGATTATAAGAAAAAGACAGAAGTAAAAAAAGTTCAAAAAAAATAAAAAGTAAAAAAAAAAAGAAATATAGGAGATCCCAACAATAACAGTCCATATGGAAGAGAGAAAACTAGATGTCAAACTAAGAAATTGTGACATCACGTTATTAGCATATGACGGTCCTGGTGACAGCAAAAAGATGCGCTGCAGGGGAGGGATCAGCAGCAGGAGCTTATTGGATGATAGTAAGAAGAGAGGGGAAAGGGAACAGGGAGGTTATTGGAGAGGGGGAAGTAGGGAGGATGAGGGGGAAAACGAAGGAGGATAAGGGAGAAAAGGAGGAGGAGGGAAAAGGAGAAGGTGTATAACGGGGAAATGAGGAGGACAAGGGAAAAAGAGGAGGAGAAGGGGGAAATTAGGAGGAGAAGGGGGAAAAGGAGAAAAATAAGGCAAAAATTGAAAGGAGAAGGATAAGAAGGAAGGGGGAGAATTGAGGAAGAGGACGATAAGGAGAAAAGGGAGGAGAAGGAGAAGGGGGGAAAGGAAGGGGGTGGAGGATAGGGGAAGAGGAGAAGGGTAGGGGAGAAGGGGAGGGGACTGGGTAATGGTGTCTAAAGGTGGTCTGATTGTGTTATTATTTTTGAATGCACAACTTTAACATTGTAAATACTGACATAATCATACCACCAGACAGAGTAAAGAAAGGTTATATGGATTATAACTGTAACTCTATCCTATTATGCCACATAACCAGTAATAGTAAGTGTATAAAATATTAAGAACTTTCTGAACGTTATACTCATCACTTTAATTTCCTTCTTAATCCCCATATTTCTCTCCCATACTGATTCATTCTTACAAGGCGAAATCATCACATGGGGTTAATTCTGTATAAAATATTTTGGTTCTTCCGATGTAAAGATCCAGGAACTGCCTATGGTAGGGGTGACAAATGGCTTGTGGTGCCAGAATCTCTGTGTAGTAAGTAATAACTCTGCCATGAGAAATATAAGTATCACTAGCGACTTGCCCGTCAAAAAATAACGGCAATAAGATTGTAAGGCAGGTAATGTTGTTTGTGTGCGAAATTAATTTTGTTGGTGTTCCAAGATCCTTTGGCACTCATTCTGAGCCTCGCTCTGAGCGCCTTCGGCGCTCATTGCGAGGCTCTTGGTTGTTTGTGTGCTATCAGCAGCGTTGAGGTTTTTTTTTGGGTATGGCAATGAATAATTAATAAAATAAAAAAATAATATACTTTACCTATTTTGAAGTAATAAATGCAGCATTGTGTTGAAGAGCTGGCAATCTGTTTTAATGTTGCTGTAGCATACAATGTGTGTTTTCAGTGCTGTGGAGCTGCTGTGTAAGTGTCATGAATGTGTGCAGTGTGTAGTGTAAATAGTGTGCGTGCGCGAGGCAAATCCGTTAGGGTAGCTGTGTACTTCCGCATTGTGTAAGTTAGTGTTGTAAAATGGCGCCTAATGTGTGGTACGCGGCTGTGGCTGATTTTGCGTCCTTGTTTTCGGAGCCCGTCCGACTTTTTGGGAAAATCCGTAGGGGTTTGGTGGTGTTTTGCATGTTTAGGGTCCTTTAGCCTCGTTTTCGTTTTGTTCGGCGGCCATTTTTTCTCTTGCTTAGGTGATTTTCGGGTGTCTAAACTCTGTAATTTGGACTTAAATCGAGGTGTAACTTCACTTGCAGAGGTCCTGGGTGCTGGGTGCCCCCCTGGGTGCCCCCTGGGTGCCCCCCCCGTTGCTGTTGGTAAGCTTTTTATGTATTTGTTGTGTGTATTTCTTATGTTTTTCGGGTCTAGCGGTTGGGGCCTTGTTTTCGGATCTCGTACGTCTTTTTCGGAAAATCCGTAGGTGTTTGGTGCTGTTTTGCGTCTTTGGAGTCCTGTAGCCTCGTTTTGGGTTTTTTCGGCGGCCATTTTTTCTTTTGCTTAGGGGATTTTCGGGTATCTAAACTCTTTTATTTCAAGTTAAATTGAGGTGTAATTTCAGTTTTCCAGGTCCTGGGTGCCTCTCCTTCCTGTAGGTAACCTTTTTATCTATTTGTTGTGTATATTTATTGTGTTTGTAATGTTTTCATGTGCGGGCTTCGGACATTAAGGTCGTAACGCGTCTCGGATTTTTGTGTCGTAAGACGGGTTATTTTGAGAGGTCCGCAGTTGCTGTTCGATGCTCCATGCCAGCAACTGCGGCCCTCGCGAACGCGAGTCCACAGCGTTAGCAACAACCCGCATGCTCACAACTATATATGTGATGGATAACTAATACAAAGATGGAAAGATGGCAGAAATATAATAAAATGGATTTCTTTACTCTCATCCTAAACTATTCTTTCTGAAGAGTAACAATGTATTCAGATTAGCTATCTCTACTTTATGAATAGCATTGTTGCTGCACAGTATAGAAATTACTACTGCTACTAACTCATGAAATAAAACACTACAATCATTACTACTAAATAAACATTATAACTTTGATACTACTAGACCCAAATACTCACATAAAAGGCTCTTGGAGATCCAGGGTACATAAGCAAGGGCTGAGGCTCTACATTACACTACACATACATGTAAAAATTGTCACAGTCCCTTAAACCAAGTATCAAGCCCATTGCAATAATCCTTGAGTCTGGTAATCACTTGGGCTAGTGCCTCAAATAAAGAGTCCATGGGTCAAGGGGGACTAGGACATTATGGTTTTGGGACATAAAGTGACAGTTCTTGTGACACTGAGAAGTGACAGATTGTGTTACAACGGATAAGAATGGCAATGCCAGGAACAAAATGGTCTATAATTTAGGGATATTTAGTGAAATGGCCAGTAATTTACATGAGATGGACATGTACAGTTACATTGTGGTTTTAATAATGAATTAAAACATTTAGTCTCTGCTTACCCTTTTTTTTGGAGAATGGTCTCTGCAGAATAAAATAGATATGGTCACAAATGAGTCTCAATATCAATCTTTTACACATCTATAAACACTGAAAAATCAAGGTCCATTTCATCACACATATGACTGACCAATAATGCCATTAAACATATCAATCACTAGGCTATTGTGCTCCTAAGTTGGACAGCTTTTACATGTGCTGTATATTACTGACAAATCAGAAATAAATAAAAAAATGACTATTGAATTATCTTTTATAAAAGCCAGTCCATATAAACGATCCACTGTAGCATTCATACATGTAATGTACTAATGATTAGTATAAATCATTTTTAATTTATTGTGATTTATGGAAAGTTGGTGTTTTGTGAGAAAAATAAACTAGTTGGGAGCACATTTCCCCACACTCTGCCACAAAAGCTCTGCAGCAATTAGATGGCAGCAGTGAAATTGGCTCCATAATCTATCATTGTTTATAAAAGTTGGAGGAATTCCAGTATGCTGGGTAAACAATATTTTTAAATTAACTTTCACATAAAAGTTCAATATTTTTAATTTGAATAAATTGAATAGTTGGTTATACTAGTGCTTAAAACTGCAAAGATATGGAAGCTGAGCTGTTACAAATGCTCTTTGTAAAATAATAGATAATAATATTACTTTGACATTGAAAAATAATGGTTTGTGTCACCATGGTGTTACAGTCATATTCAGGGGAGTAACGTATGGTAATAGGTATTATATACAATAAATCTTAGATATAATAATAAGAAACCTGGCCCCTCACAACACAGAAATACTTACTCTTAATATCTTTCATTTCTGTCAACTATAAAAAGAATAACAATTAGTTAATAACAGTATTCATTTCGATGGAAACCATAACTGCCATGTCCGTATTATTTCCCATTAAGGTTGTCAGTATCCATCACCTACACATGTAAATCCAAATATTGTCTTCAATAGCAGCTGCTCTAGTAATTTATCAGAGGCCTTAGGAGTAAGTTATTTTACCTAAATATTCTATCACGATACTATTTTATTTGGTGGAAATACATTGAATATAGGTGGTTGTAGACAAAGGAGAAATACTTGTCAGAAAAAGATAACTGAAGAGAAGTAAAAGTGTATTATTTATTTTAATGACAGTGTGAGACTTGTACTAAAAACACAATTCCTGACCCAGAGGCCTAATATAATATTCTTTCCCTGTCATTATTGATAATAAATAAATATTTTAACTTATTTTAAATGAGTTTTATAATAAAAGTGAAGTTTTAACTAATTTTCAGATTAGGGATGTAGGTAGAAAAGGTGAGACCTGTAAGGAGATCTTTTCTCTAATTATTTCTGAACACATTTAAAGTGGAAATATAGCATTTGTGCTTAGTTTAATATATATAAAATAACTTTACCATTTCTTCCTGTTTCTGAAAGAAATAAGAGATGTGAAGTATTTATTATAACAAACACAACAGATAACACAACAAATACACAATGTTATGTCTATACAACGAGTGTCATACACACAACTCTACACACACAGACACTACTATAAAAATATCTATATTTAGAAGAAAGGTCACACATAAGCTACTTACCTCAATTGCAAATTAATTTATGTCATGGACACTTACCATTGTGGTGTTTCTGAAAATAACACAAAGAGAGTCATTTAACAAAATAAAAATCACAGGAAGAAATAAATAGGTTACATTTCATGAATGCTAAAATATGTGATGTAAAATATATATAGTGTGTGATGGCTTAATTATAATGGAAAATATCCAGATTTTACCAGGTGATTAATACTAAAAGGGTAAACATTACTTTCTTAATATAAAATCATACATGTAAGCGAACAATGTTTTGATTCATTATTTTACATATATTATAAATTAAGGATTATAAATAATAAAGGATAATAATAATAATAATAATAATAATAATAATAAACATGGACCTGATATAAGCAGTGATCTCAACAAAAACATCAAAACACACAAACAAAAGAGACAGACCAGTGAAGAACTCACAAGCACAGACCAACATAGCATACAAAGGCAGATACCACCACAAGTAGTCACTAATAACACACCACATATAGGCAGTCACTAACAACACACACACAAATTAGTGGTAAGGGGGGCTTATGTACCACCAGATTTAATTTCTCATGTTCAGATCTGAAATTAAATTGAAATTGTTATCAGGGGTGTGATCAGACAACAGTCAGTGACCAACATTGTACCGGTGTATGGGTGTGAGTCTGTGTGTCTTGAGTGTGTTTGATTGCACATTTGTGACTGTGTTATAAATATGCTGATATGGACTGACAGGCAAATATTGTTAAAAGTGATTTTGATGGCTTGAAAAGAAATGTAAATGGGACAGGTCACCATAGCCTGCAATAGCTGATCAATTGTACCTATTATGGGATGTTTGCATATAGATCTGATAATACAAGTGATGTTGATATATAAGTTATGGTGCAACATGCACTGTATCTTCCTCTGTAAGAGATTTCAATGGAGTCTTTGGAATACAAATGTCAATTACAAATCTATTAGAAATGGAAGACAGAAGAAGAGAGGTGAAAACAGAAGTAAAAAAAGTTTAAAAAAAAAAAAAAGTAAAAAAATAAATAAATATAGGAGATCCCAACAATAACAGTCCATATGGAAGAGAGAAAACTAGATGTCAAACTAAGAGAATGTGACGTCACGTCATTAGCATATGACGGTCCTGGTGACAGCAAGAAGATGCGCTGCAGGGGAGGGATCAGTAGCAGGAGCTTATTGGATGATAGTAAGAAGAGAGGAAAGAGGGGACAGGGAGGTTATCGGAGAGGGGGAAGTAGGAAGGATGAGGGGGGAAAAGGAAGGAGGATAAGGGAGAAATGTAGGAGGAGGGAAAAGGAGAAGGTGGATAAGGGGGAAATGAGGAGGACAAGGGAAAAAGAGGAGGAGAAGGGGGAAATTAGGAGAGGAAGGGAAAATGAGGAGGAGGATAAGGGGGAAAAGGAGAAAAATAAGGCAAAAATGAGAAGGAGAAGGATATGACAGAAGGGGGAGAATTGAGGAGTAGGATGATAAGGAGAAAAGGGAGGAGAAGGAGAAGGGGTAAAAGGAAGGGGGTAGAGGATAGGGGAAGAAAAGAAGGATAGGGGAGAAGGGGAAAAGGGTGGAGAAGAGAGGAAGGGGTAATGGTGTCTAAAAGTGGTCTGATTTTTTAATGCACCACTGTAAATACTGACATAATAATACCGCCAGACAGGTTAAAGAAAGGTTATATGGATATGCCACATAACCAGTAATACTAAGTGTATAAAATATTAAGAACTTTCTGAACGTTATACTCATCACTTTAATTTCCTTCTTAATCCCCATATTTCTCTCCCATACTGATTCCTTCTTACAAGGCGAAATCATCACATGGGGTTAATTCTGTATAAAATATTTTAGTTCTTCTGATGTAAAGATCCAGGAACTGCCTATGGTAAGGGTGACAAGTGGCTTGTGGTGTCAGAATCTCTGTGTAGTAAGTAATAACTCTCCATGAGAAATATAAGTATCACTAGCGACTTGCCCGTCAAAAAATAACGGCAATAAGATTGTAAGGCAGGTAATGTTGTTTGTGTGTGAAATTAATTTTGTTGGTGTTCCAAGATCCTTCATCACTCATTGCGAGCCTCGCTCTAAGCGCCTTTGACTCTCATTGCTAGGCTCTTGGTTGTTTGTGTGCTATCAGCAGCGTTGAGTTTTTTTGGGGGTATGGCAATAAATAATTAATAAAATAAGAAAATAATATACTTTACCTATTGTGAAGTAATATATGCAGTATTGTGTTGAAGAGCTGGCAATCTGTTTTAATGTTGCTGTAGCATACAATGTGTGTTTTCAGTGCTGTGGAGCTGCTGTGTAAGTGTCATGAATGTGTGCAGTGTGTAGTGTAAATAGTGTGCGTGCGCGAGGCAAATCCGTTAGGGTAGCTGTGTATTTCCGCATTGTGTAAGTTAGTGTTGTAAAATGGCGCCTAATGTGTGGTACGCGGCTGTGGCTGATTTTGCGTCCTTGTTTTCGGATGTCATCCGACTTTTTCGGAAAATCAGTAGGGGTTTGGTGGTGTTTTGCATGTTTAGGGTCCTTTAGCCTCGTTTTCGTTTTGTTCGGGCGGCCATTTTTTCTCTCGCTTAGGTGATTTTCGGGTGTCTAAAACTCTGTAATTTGGACTTAAATCGAGGTGTAACATCACTTGCAGAGGTCCTGGGTGCTGGGTGTCCCCCTGGGTGCCCCCCCCCCCCCCGTTGCTGTTTGTAAGCTTTTTATGTGTTTGTTGTGTGTATTTCTTGTGTTTCTAATGTTTTTCGGGTCTAGCGGTTGCGTCCTTGTTTTCGGATCTTGTACATCTTTTTCGGGAAAATCCGTAGGTGTTTGGAGCTTTTTTGCGTCTTTAGAGTCCTGTAGCCTCGTTTTGGGTTTTTTCTGCGGCCATTTTTTCTCTCGCTTAGGGGATTTTCGGGTGTCTAAACTCTTTTATATCAAGTGAAATTGAGGTGTAATTTCAGTTTTCCAGGTCCTGGGTGCCTCTACTTCCTGTAGGTAACCTTTTTATCTATTTTTTGTGTGTATTTATTGTGTTTGTAATGTTTTCATGTGCGCGGGTTTCGGACGGTAAGGTCATAACGCATCTCGTATTTTTGTGTCGTAAGTCCGTTAATTTTGCGAGGTCCGCAGTTGCTGTTCGGCGCTCCATGCCAGCAACTGCGGCCCTCGCGAACGCGAGCCCACAGCGTTAGCAACAACCCGCATGCTCACAACTATATATGTGATGGATAACTAATACAAAGATGGAAAGATGGCAGCAATATAATAAAATGGATTTCTTTACTCTCATCCTAAACTCTTCTTTCTGAAGAGTAACAATGTACTCAGATTAGCTATCTCTACTTTATAAATAGCATTGTTGCTGCACAGTATAGAAATTACTACTGCTACTAACTCATGAAATAAAACACTACAATCATTACTACTAAATAAAAATTATAACTTTGATACTACTAGACCCAAATACTCACATAAAAGGCTCTTGGAGATCCCGGGTACATAAGCAGGGGCTGAGGCTCTACATTACACTACACATACATGTAAAAATTGTCACAGTCCCTTAAACCAAGTATCAAGCCCATTGCAATAATCCTTGAGGTTGGTAATCACATGGGCTAGTGCCTCAAATAAAGAGTCCATGGGTCAGGGGGCCTAGGACATTATGGTTTTGGGACATAAAGTGACATTTCTTGTGACACTGAGAAGTGACAAATTGTGTTACAATGGATAAGAATGGCAATGCCAGGAACAATTTGGTCTATAATTTAGGGATATTTAGTTAAATGGCCAGTAATTTATATGAGATGGACATGTACAGTTACATTGTGGTTTTAATAATGAATTAAAACATTTAGTCTCTGCTTACCGTTTTTTTTGGAGAATGGTCTCTGCAGAATAAAATAGATATGGTCACAAATGAGTCTCAATATCCATCTTTTACACATCTATAAACCCTGAATAATCAAGGTCCATTTCATCCCACATGTGACTGACCAATAATGCCATTAAACATATCAATCACTAGGCTATTGTGCTCCTAAGTTGGACAGCTTTTACATGTGCTGTATATTACTGACAAATCAGAAATAAATAAAAAAATGACTATTGTATTATCACATATATAGTTGTGAGAGTACGAGTTGTTGCTAACGCTGCGGGCTCGCGTAGCGAGCCCGCGGCCCTCGCGAAGCGAGGGCACTGTGCCAGGTTCTCAGTTGCTGGCATGGAGTGCCAAAGGCGCTCCTTGCCAGCACCTGAGGACCCTCGCGAAGCGAGGGCCTCAGTTGCTGGCTTGGAGCGCCGCAGGCGCTCCATGCCAGCACCTGAGGACCTCGCAAAGCGAGGTCTTCAGTTGCAGCAACTGCGACCCTTGCAAAATTTCAAAAAAAGTTTACGTCGCAACACATTACGACACTCGCAAACAACATACGACACACGTTCACACACATTACGACACTCGCAAACAACATACGACACACGTTCACACACATTACGACACTCGCAAACAACATACGACACACGTTCACACACATTACGGCCTCGCAACACTCGGACGCAACTCGCGAACATTACAAAATTACAAACACAATACATACACACAGCACATACATAAAAAGCTTACCTACACAAACAGGAAGCACCCAGGACCTCAAAAATGCAACTTACAACTTAATTGCACTCAAAATAAAAGAGTTTAGACACTAAATAGTTTGTTAAGCAACACAAAAAATGGCCGACGAATAAAACGAAAACGAGGCTACACACGCAAACACCATACGAGACACGTTACCACACATTACGACTTCGCAAACATCGGACGCAACACGCCGACATACAAACATTTAAAACTTAAGAAAGACACACAACAAACACATAAAAAGCTTACCTACAGCAAGAGGAACCAGCCAGCACCTCAAAAAAACAAGTTACACCTACATTTAAATCAAAATAAAACACTTTAGACACTAATACCATCGCTAAGCGAGAGAAAAAATGGCCGACGAACAAAACGAAAACGAGGCTTCAGACGTAACTACACTACACTTACTCGCAATAATGAAACACATACTATGCGGAACGTATCACAATCATATTAAACACCATTTTGAACAGTAATACGCAGAAAATGGCGGATGGAACGCAAATTGTAAGCTGGAACGCAAATAGCGTATGCGTATTGCGTTCTAACGGTCTCACTTTCCAGAACTTTCTACAAGTTTATAAATACTGCCTATTTCAAACAAAAAAATACATTTCTCCTCAGGTGATGAACGGAGTGACTTCTGAGATAACTGCTGCTTTTACTTGAGAAGACTATTCTTTACTAATTTATTATTTTGCATTGTGCAAATTACAACTGAGAGGTAAGCTATAATATATTACATTTTATTATCAGGACAGGTCAAACAAATAAAAAAATAAACTAGGATTTATGTAGTCATTATGTATGGCACATTTATGTGTATAGGCTCACAAAAAAAATACGCTTCATTTAACAAAACAACAAAAAAACATAATTCAATATTAAACAGAGGTTTATGTATAGTGACATGTGACACGCACATATATGTCTATAATGTATAGTGACATCTGACACGCACATTTCTGTGTATTGCCCCTTCATAGTGACATGTGACACGCACGTATATTTGTATAATGTATAGTGACATGTGACACGCACATTTCTGTGTATTGCCCCTTCATAGTGACATGTGACACGCACATTTATGTGTATTGCCAATGCAACAAAATTAGCTTAAAACAAAATCAGGAAACAACTACATTTAAATTACATTATATGTCATGTATACTGATATGTCACACGCACATATATGTATATCATCTATAGTTACATCTCACACACACACATTTATGTGTGTTGGAAAAAAAAAATATAAGGTTAATTTAACCATTTAAATTTGACTCATGTATACTGATATGTCACACGTACACAAAATAATTACATTAAACTATGGAATGTGCTTCATGTATGTGACATATGTGTGTAGCCCCCAACAAAAAATAAGGTTAATTGAAAAAAAATACACAACTATATTTAAATTACATTCCTTTACTGCAATTCAATAGATCATATAAAGCTGAATCGTTTTATTTCTTTGAATATTCAAACAGACTCTGCATCAATAGCGTCTCTCAACAATTTGCACCGTGCACCGTGAAGCACAATCCATTTTAAAGAACACCAACAAAGAAGAAGAGGTAAGATACAACAAGACATTACATGCTCAAAAGGCCATGCTTTGCTAGATGAAAAATTATAAATATACAAATAACTATTTCACTTTCTTTTTCAAACAGACACTACAAGAAGAACGGCGGATTAAGATTGGCAGGAGGGGACTGTCTGTCATTCAAAACTTCAAGCAAGGTAAAGTATTAAGTATAAACAAGAAATAACCATGAGCCTTATTCAATTGCGACTTCCTCAATTGAATAGGGCTCTATATAAGCACATAACATATTTTTTATACAGAACTTTTTAGTTACTGAATTTCTAACCACAATCAAGGTTTTCAATAACTAAAAAATTTGCTCAATAAATATGTTATGTGATTATATAGAGCCCTCTTCAATTGGCAAAATTGCAATTCAATGAGGACCTATATATCTTTAATGGCCAAGGGCCTCACTCAAATGTGATTTGCCCATTTCAATAGGGCTCTATATAAGCACAGAGCATATTTTTTAAAGGAAATTTTTCTTTTGTCAACACGTTGCTTTTGGATACAAGTTCACTAAATACAAAATTCCATTACAAAATATGCTCTGTGCTGATATTGAGGTCTATTCCATTGGCCAAAAAACAATTGAATGAGGAGCTCACAATATAACAAATGCAGTAACCAAAGGCCCTCATTCAATTGCTATTTTGGACAATTAAATATGGCTATAAATAAGCACTTTTAGGCCCTTATTCTATTTTAACAAATATATGTGATGTGCTTATTTACAACCCTATTCAAATTTCTACATTGCAATTCAATTACGGCCTTAGAGTACTATTACATTGTAAAAAATGCAATTGAATGAGGGGCAAACTATGCAACATATGGTACACACAAAGGCTTTCATTCAATTGCAATCTGGCCAATTGAATAGGCCTCTAAATAAGCACATAACATATTTTTTTAAAGAAGTTTTTAGTTAGCAAGCATCTATCCAAAAGCAAGGTTTTCACTAACTAAAAACATCTTAAAAAAAAATATGCTATGTGCTTATTTAGAGCCCTATTCAATTGGCCAAATCGCAATTGAATGAGGCCCAAAGGCCCTCATTCAATTGCAATTTGCCCAATTGAATAGGGCTCTAAATAACAACATAACAATTTCTTTAAAATAAGTTTTTAGTTACTAAAAAGATATCAAAAATAAAGTTTTTCAATGACTAAAAACTTATTTAAAAAAATATGCTATGTGCTTATTTAGGGCACCATTCAATTACCCAAATCGCTATTGAATGAGACACAAACTGCTACACACAAAACAGAATTTCTTATTCAATGTTTAACAACCTATAAGCCTTACAAAGAAGCAAAAATAAGAATAACACAAGTGTTGTGCACCTAATAGCATTGTACAAAAAATCACACAAACTCATAGCAAACTACATTAACATTCTTCTTTAATGTTTAACAACCTATAACCAGTACAATCAAGAAGAAATAGGTTTTGCACAACTGCTGCGCACCAATCAGGATTGTCAAAAACTAACACAAACACATAGCAAACTACATTAATTATATTATTTCATGTTTCACTAACTATAAGCATCCCAATAAAGGTTAAATAAGTATACCACAAGTGGTGTGCACAAAACAGGATTGTACAAAAAAATAACATAAACACATCTTATTTAATATATCACAACCCACAAGCCTTACTAAGAACCTTCAATAACAATAACAAAAGTTGTCGCATTGTACAGAAAGTAAAAAAAAAAAAAGATAGAAAAAAATAACCATAACTCATACAATACAGTCAAATTAATACATTTTTTAATTATTTAAAACACATTTCACTCAAACAACATTTTCTATTTTATATTACAACAGATACTGCGTGAAGACAATCGGACGAGGACTTTTTCCACAGGACCGGACCATCGGACGAGGACTCGGACCAGACCAGCAGACGAGGAATTTCAACACAGGACCAGACCAGCAGACGAGGAATTTCAACACAGGACCAGACCATCGGACGAGGACTTTCACCAACGGACCACAACATCGGACGAGGGATATCGCCACAGGACCACAACATCGGACGAGGGCTATCGCCACAGGACCACACCATCGGACGAGGACTTCCAACAGAGGACCACACCATTGGACAACGATTTGGAACCCAGGACCAACAAACATTCGGATTTAAATCACATTTCAACCAAGGTAAACTATAATAAGTACTAAAGTATAAAACTAAAGAAACTGCTTTCAGTTCCATCTGTGTCAACAGAAAAATAAAATAATTATTTTACTATCTCCCTTATTTTATTTAAATTGCTACTATGCAATACATAGCTCAATAACCACATCACTTTTTTTTTAGCAAAGAAGTTTGGCAGTGGTAAATATCTATCCACAAACAACTTTTTTAATAAATAAAACCATTCTTTTAAAAAAATATGTTACATGCTTATTTACAGCAGGATTCCATTGGCCAAATTCTTAGCCAGTGAGGACAGGAATTATAAATTTAACTAAATATAAATGATACATTAATGATTTGCCTTTTATTTCACCAATTGTGCACAAGAATCTTTAACAGGAATTACACATTTAAATATACACAATTACATTTATTTTTTGTCCTTTACAGATTAATATGGCTGATAACGAGACCAAAGAAGAGAAGAAAAGACGTCAAACTAGAGAAAGACAAGAGAGATGGGCCGCCCAGCAGACACCGGAGGAGAAAGAAATTCGACGAGAAAAAGAACGCAAAAGACTTGCAAATAAAAGAATATCAGCTGCAAAAATGAAAGATACAACCAAAAAAAATAAAAAAAATTATAAAGCATTTACAAACTGTTCCTAAAACATCAGATGACATTTTACAAGATACCAGTCAAGACAGACCAAAAAAAGCAACTACAAAAACAAAGCATTTACAAACTCTTACTAAAAACTTACAGGACATTTCAACCAAACAAGTCCAACATATACCAAGAAAATCTACGAAAAAAACTAAACATTTAGAACCTGTTGTTGAAACATTTCATGACTTTTCATCTGATGAATATGAAAGTCAACATCCAATATGCTTTGCAAATTGTCCTTTACTGAAGTCTTTAGCAGTAGAGGTTCATAGTTGTGGGGACATGACTACTCAATGTCAATTTTGTGAGGCTTATTATTTTAAACAGGAGAGACCCCGAGATGGACAATTTATTAGTTGTTGTCAAAAAGGAAAGTTCAAACTTCCAGAAAGGAAACAATTTCCAACATATTTACTAAATATTATGACTGAACCTACTTTTCCAAATTACAAAAATTTTAAGACAAACATAAGATCCTACAATAGTGCCATATAATTTGCATCTATGGGGGCAACATTGGCTGCTAATGTACCAGGACATGGTCCTTACTGTTTTAAAGTCCAAGGACAAATTTATCATCGGACTTCACATTTACATCCAGAGGAAGGAGAGCAAAGAAAATTCGCTCAACTATATGTCCTAGATACAATGGAAGCTGTTGACCAACATATGCAGATGGAAGAAAATAAAAAATGCTTACCCAGTGTTTTTATAGAGCTAAATAACATTATGGACAACAATCCCTGCAGTAAAGCTTACAAAAAATTGGCAGAAGTAGAAAATGAACAACTACTTCATGCACAAAGACATCAATTACCCATGCCAAAGGTTAATATGGTGCTTAAAAGAGACAGACATACTGATAAACGTCGTTATAACTTGCCAACATCAAATGAGGTTGCAATGGTCTTTCAGAATGATGAAGGAGAACCACCATTTCAAAGAGACATTAGAGTATATCCCAGAAATGAGGACCAACCATTTATTAATATTAATATCTTAAGTCCAAATTTAGATCCAATGACATATCCCATCTTTTTCCCACACGGAGAAGCAGGTTGGCAACCAAAATTAACCCTTCCCAGTTACCCAAATGCTAAAGCCAGAATCCGAAATAATGTTTCTATGCTTGAATTTAAAGTTGCTCAAATTGCCATTAGAGATGAATTTAATCCAATTTTATGTGGTGGGAAACTAACACAACAATGGATTATTGATTCATATTTGCAAGTTGAGGCAAATAATTTAAACTTTATAAAATATCAACAAGATAAACTACGTGTAGAACAATATTGTGGACTCATGGACTATGTTGCTGACGTGGCTACAAGCAGAGACATGACAGCTGGCAAAGCCATCATTTTACCATCTTCCTTTCAAGGATCTCCTCGAAATATGAGAGAAAGATACAATGATGCTATGGCTATTGTGACAAAATTTGGAAAACCAGATTTATTTGTGACATTTACATGTAATCCACAATGGCCAGAAATTAATCAAAATCTACTTCTTGGACAAAGTGCTTCAGATCGACCAGATTTAGTAGCCAGAGTTTTTAAGATAACATTAAATGAATTACTACGTGACTTCACTATAAATCAGTTATTTGGCAAATGTCTTGCTTATGTATATACCATTGAATTTCAAAAAAGAGGCCTTCCACATGCACATCTTCTCATAATACTTTAAGAGAAAGATAAATTAGATACTTCGGACAAAGTGGATGCAGTCATAGTTGCTGAACTACCAGATCCAGAACTATATGGTAGACTATATGAGATTGTTACTCATCGCATGATTCATGGACCCTGTGGAGACCTTAATCCACAATCACCATGTATGGAAAATAATCAATGTTCAAAAGATTTTCCAAAAGATTATAGAGACAAAACATATGCAAATTGTGATGGATATCCACTTTATAAAAGAAGAGAAGGAGATAGTGCCATTATTCGTGGAAAAAAAGTGGACAATAGATATGTAGTACCCTACAATCCACATTTACTCATGAAGTACAACGCCCACATCAACGTAGAAGCCTGCACTTCCATCAAATCCATTAAATATGTCTACAAATATATTTACAAAGGTTACGATGCAGCTACTGTAGTCGTCAAAAGTGCAGACAACCCTGAAAGTAGTGAGTTAGTACATGATGAACTTGCATCTCATGTAGATGCTCGCTATGTTAGTGCGCCAGAAGCTATGTGGCGGCTTTTAAAATTTGAAATGCATGATAGATCACATGCAGTATATAGGTTAGCAGTACATTTGCCACAACGACATTTAGTTTATTTCCATGCTGGAAATGAAATGAATGCATTGGCCCAAAGTGAAGATCTTCACACTACACTAACTGCATGGTTTGCATTAAATTCCACTGATGCTCAAGCAACACAATACTTATATATTGAAATTCCATATCACTATGTTTTTGTGAATGGATTATGGAGAGCAAGAAAAACCAGAGGCAATAAAATAATTCCACGAATTTACACAGTCAGTCCAAGAGATGTTGAACGATTTTGCTTACGGATATTACTTTTAAATGTTCCAGGAGCACAAAGTTTTGAACAATTAAGAACTGTTAATGACATTGTATATGAATCCTTCCATTTAGCTGCAAGAAATAGAAACTTACTCGCTGATGATACAGAGTGGGAAAGATGTTTAGAAGAAGCAGCACAATGTCAAATGCCACGACAGATGAGAGAACAATTTGCTTTTATTTGTATCTTCTCAAATGCTCCAAATGCATTAGCTTTGTGGGAGACTTTTAAAAGTAATATGGCTGAAGACTTTATGCGACGATACAATGAACCCATTGCACACTTAAAAGCCTTAATGGAAATTCAAGAAGTCTTTTTAACTCATGGATTAAGTTGTGCAAGTTTTAATTTGCCTGATCCAGGTCTAATAGATGACATTAACTTTGAAGACTATGACATTCAACTACAAGCAGAAAGAACAGAAGAAAGACTTGCAACTTTAAATACACTACAATTGCAAGCATTTCATGCCATTAAAAATGCTATAGATGATGACATGGTGACAGAGCGTTATTTCTATCTTGATGGACCTGGCGGATCAGGGAAAACATATTTGTACAATTTATTAATGAGTTCAGTACGAGCACAAGGACAAATAGCAATGGCGTTTGCCACTACTGGAATTGCTGCACTTTTATTAGAAGGTGGAAGAACTGTTCATAGTGGATTTAAACTGCCAGTGCCTATTTTGGAAAATTCTGTGTCAGATATTCGCATGACATCCTTACAAGCAAAGAAGTTGAAGAAATGTAAATTAATTATAATAGATGAGGCCACAATGATGTCATGCTATGCCCTCCAATGTATTGACCGTTTGCTTCGTGAAGTCATGGATAATATTTTTCCATTTGGTGGAAAGGTAATGTTGTTGGGTGGCGATTTTAGACAAACATTACCTGTCGTTGTACATGGAAATCGAACAGACATTATTGAAACATGTATAAAGTCAAGTACAGTATGGAAACATTTTACCCATCTTCAACTGCAACAAAATATGAGATCAGAAGGCCAAACTGATTTCAATGATTGGCTTATTAAAATTGGAGAAGGCAGAACAGAAAAAATACTACATTTACCTGACGACACTGTAGAGATCCCACCTCATATGATTTGTCAACAAGATATTATATCGGCTATATTTGAAGGGAGCATAAATAACGAAGAATATTCTGAGCTTGCCAACCAAGTTATACTGACGTGTAAAAATAAAGATGCATTAATACTCAATAATGAAATCTTAAAAAAATTAATGCACCACAAAGAAATTATCACAGTGCTGATTCTGTACTTGCTGATGACAATGAAAGTCAGGCAAACTTTTCCACTGAATTCATTAACTCTTTAACTCCTTCTGGAATGCCACCACATATTTTGCAGCTAAAGAAAGGTGCAATTATCATGTTACTGCGAAATATGAACCCCAAAAAAGGCCTATGCAATGGCACAAGATTAATTGTTCAACAATTAAAGGACCATTTTATAGATGCTGAAATTTTAACTGGGACTCATAAAGGAGAGAGAGTTTTCATACCAAGAATAGATTTAGCACCAAGTGAAAGTAGTCTCCCTTTTATACTTCAAAGAAGACAATTTCCCATTATTATGGCATTTGCCATGACCATTAATAAATCACAAGGTCAAACTTTCAAATCTGTGGGGATTTACTTGGAAGAACCAGTTTTTGCACATGGTCAATTGTACGTTGCGTTGTCACGCTGCAAAAATCCACAGGCTATTAAAGTTTACATTCAAAACAATGAAAGTCAAGGTGATTTATTAGAAGATGGACGTATTTTTACTAAAAACATTGTCTACTATGAAGTACTATAACTTTGCAGGATACAAACTAAAGCCATGCAAACATTTTGGAAAAACATTCAAAAATACAAAACAATTGGTTGTTTAATTTTGTCATAATTAATGGAAGTCATGTTTATGGATAATTCGCCTCACAAAATACTTGCCTTGCATTTCTAGGAAAAATTATGTTAAAATGTTAAGTCACTATGTTAATGTTTCTAATGTTACAAGTTTAAAAACAATATTTTCAAGTTATTTCATTCAACATATTACAAAGTTCATGTTAACAACTCAAGCACCTTTTAAGTCACGATGTAAATATTCTATGTTAGCTTAAGATTACTACCTACATTAATGTTTATCGCCAGTTTATCTGCTCAGTAATGAATTACTTTAATTACGTACGGTTTAATGAGAGTTTTTACTGTATGCCTTCCTCTACATTCAATGTACATTAAACTTAACAATTATTCTGATATAAATTGCATGTTAATACTGATTAATTTAAAGTTAAACTGTTTTTACATTCGAATGTTAATACTTTTAATTCAAAATTATGTTACAAAATGTATTTACTATGTTCCTGTTTATAATGTTCAAAATTAGACAAATGTTTTCAAAAAATTACAAAGTTACATAAAAAATAAAGTTCAATTTTAAAAATATATACTTTCAAGGTTATTGCTTACATATATTTTAAACTTCATGTTAAAATTCGGCACGTTTAAAAAAGTCTTTTTACTTTTTACTTTGCTCTGGATTCTATGTATATTAAAGTAAACAATTCTTCAGATACAAATTTCATTTTAAAAAACCATTACATTAACGTTTTAAAAAAATACATGTTCATATCACAATACTTACAAGGGTCAAAAATATATTTAAGTAACTAAACAACTTCACAAACATATACATCACATTGCCGTCATTTTTTGACGGGCAAGTCGCTAGTCTTTTATAAAAGCCAGTACATGTCAACGATCCACTGTAGCATTCATACATGTAATGTAGTAATGATTAGTATAAATCATTTTTAATTTATTGTGATTTATGGAAAGTTGACGGGAGAAAACTAAACTAGTTGGGAGCACATTTCCCCACACTCTGCCACAAAAGCTCTGCAGCAATTAGATGGCAGCAGTGAAATTGGCTCCATAATCTATCATTGTTTATAAAAGTTGGAGGAATTCCAGTATGCTGGGTAAACCAGATATTTTTAAATTAACTTTTCACATAAAAGATCAATATTTTTAATTTGAATAAATCAAATAGTTGTTTATACTAGTGCTTAAAATTGCAAAGTTATGGAAGCTGAGCTGTTACAAATGCACTTTGTAAAATAATAGCTAATAATATTTCTGTGACATTGAAAAATAATGGTTTGTGTCACCATGGTGTTACAGTCATATTCAGGGGAGTAACGTATGGTAATAGGTATTAAATACAATAAATCTTAGATATAATAATAAGAAACCTGGCCCCTCACAACAGAGAAATACTTACTCTTAAGATCTTTCAATTCATTCAACTATAAAAAGAATAACAATTAGTTAATAAAAGTATTAATTTAGATGGAAACCGTAACTGCCATGTCTATATTATTTCCCATTAAGGTTGTCAGTATCCATCACCTACACATGTAAATCCAAATATTGTCTTCAATAGCAGCGGCTCCAGTAATTTATCAGAGGCCTTAGGGGTAAGTTATTTTACCTAAATATTCTATCACGATACTATTTTATTTGGTGGAAATACATTGAATATAGTTGGTTGTAGACAAAGGAGAAATACTTGTCAGAAAAAGATAACTGAAGAGAAGTAAAAGTGTATTATTTATTTTAATGACAGTGTGAGACTTGTACTAAAAACACAATTCCTGACCCAGAGGCCTAATATAATATTCTTTCCCTGTCATTATTGATAATAAATAAATATTTTAACTTATTTTAAATGAGTTTTATAATAAAAGTGAAGTTTTAAATATTTTTCAGATTAGGGATGTAGGTAGAAAAGGTGAGACCTGTAAGGAGATATTTTCTCTAATTATTTCTGAACACATTTAAAGTGGAAATATAGCATTTCCGCTTAGTTTAATATATATAAAATAACTTTACCATTTCTTCCTTTTTCTGAAAGAAATAAGAGATGTGAAGTATTTATTATAACAAACACAACAGATAACACAACAAATACACAATGTTATGTCTATACAACGAGTGTCATACACACAACTCTACACACACACAGACACTACTATAAAAATATCTATATTTAGAATAAAGGTCACACATAAGCTACTTACCTCATTTGCAAATTAATTTATGTCAGGGACACTTACCATTGTGGTGTTTCTGAAAATAACACAAAGAGAGTCATTTAACAAAATAAAAATCACAGGAAGAAATAAATAGGTTACATGTCATGAATGCTAAAATATGTGATGTAAAATATCTATAGTGTGTGATGGCTTAATTATAATGGAAAATATCCAGATTTTACCAGGTGATCACATATATAGTTGTGAGCGTACGAGTTGTTGCTAACGCTGCGGGCTCGCGTAGCGAGACGCGGGCCTCGCGAAGCGAGGGCACTGTGCCAGGTTCTCAGTTGCTGGCTTGGAGCGCCGCAGGCGCTCCATGCTAGCACCTGAGGACCTCGCAAAGCGAGGTCTTCAGTTGCAGCAACTGCGACCCTTGCAAAATTTCAAAAAAAGTTTACGTCGCAACACATTACGACACTCGCAAACAACATACGACACACGTTCACACACATTACGACACTCGCAAACAACATACGACACACGTTCACACACATTACGGCCTCGCAACAGTCGGACGCAACTCGCGAACATTACAAAATTAAAAACACAATACATACACACAGCACATACATAAAAACCTTACCTACACAAACAGGAGGCACCCAGGACCTCAAAAATGCAACTTACAACTTAATTGCACTCAAAATAAAAGAGTTTAGACACTAAATAGTTTGTTAAGCGAGAGAAAAAATGGCCGACGAATAAAACTAAAACGAGGCTACACACGCAAACACCATACGAGACACGTTACTACACATTACGACTTCGCAAACATCGGACGCAACACGCCGACATACAAACATTTAAAACTTAAGAAAGACACACAACAAACACATAAAAAGCTTACCTACAGCAAGAGGAACCAGCCAGCACCTCAAAAAAACAAGTTACACCTACATTTAAATCAAAATAAAACACTTTAGACACTAATACCATCGCTAAGCGAGAGAGAAAATGGCCGACGAACAAAACGAAAACGAGGCTTCAGACGTAACTACACTACACTTACTCGCAATAATGAAACACATACTATGCGGAACGTATCACAATCATATTAAACACCATTTTGAACAGTAATTCGCAGAAAATGGCGGATGGAACGCAAATTGTAAGCTGGAACGCAAATAGCGCATGCGTATTGCGTTCTAACGGTCTCACTTTCTACAAGTTTATAAATACTGCCTATTTCAAACAAAAAAATACATTTCTCCTCAGGTGATCAACGGAGTGACTTCTGAGATAACTGCTGCTTTTACTTGAGAAGACAATTCTTTACTAATTTACTACTTTGCATTGTGCAAATTACAACTGAGAGGTAAGCTATAATATATTACATTTTATTATCAGGACAGGTCAAACAAATAAAAAAAAAATATAGGATTTATGTAGTGACATATATGGCACATTTATGGGTATAGGCTCAAAAAAAAAATACGGTTCATTTAACAAAACAACAACAAAACATAATTCAATATTAAACAGAGGTTTATGTATAGTGACATGTGACACGCACATATATGTCTGTAATGTATAGTGACATCTGACACGCACATATATGTCTATAATGTATAGTGACATCTGACACGCACATATATCTATAGAATGTATAGTGACATGTGACACGCACATTTATGTGTATTGCCCCTGCATAGTGACATGTGACACGGACATATATGTGTATCATCTATATTGACATGTGACACACACATTTATGTGTACTGCCCCTTCATAGTGACATGTCACACGCACATATATGTGTATCATCTATAGTTACATCTCACACACACACATTTATGTGTGTTGGAAAAAAAAAATATAAGGTTAATTTAACCATTTAAATATGAGTCATGTATACTGATATGTCATATGTACACAAAATAATTACATTAAACTATGGAATGTGCTTCATGTATGTGACATATGTGTGTAGTCCCCAACAAAAAATAAGGTCAATTGAAAAAAATTACAGAACTATATTTAAATGACATTCATTTACTGCAATTCAATAGATCATATAAAGCTGAATCTTTTTATTTCTTTGAATATTCAAACAGACTCTGCATCAATAGCGTCTCTCAACAATTTGCACCGTGCACTGTGAAGCACAATCCCTTTTAAAGAACACCAACAAAGAAGAAGAGGTAAGATACAACAAGACATTACATGCTCAAAAGGCCATGCTTTGCTAGATGAAAAATTATAAATATAAAAATAACTATTTCACTTTCTTTTTCAAACAGACACTACAAGAAGACCGGCGGATTAAGATTGGTAGGAGGGGACCGTCTGAGATTCAAAACTTCAATCAAGGTAAAGTATTAAGTATAAACAAGAAAGAACCATGAGCCTTTTTCAATTGCGACTTCCTCAATTGAATAGGGCTCTATATAAGCACATAACATATTTTTTAGACAGAACTTTTTAGTTACTGAACTTCTAACCACAATCAAGGTTTTCAATAACTAAAAACTTTGCTCAATAAATATGTTATGTGATTATATAGAGCCCTCTTCAATTGGCAAAATTGCAATTCAATGAGGACCTATATATCTTTAATGGCCAAGGGCCTCACTCAAATGTGATTTGCCCATTTCAATAGGGCTCTATATAAGCACAGAGCATATTTTTTAAAGGGACTTTTGATTTTGTGAACACGTTGCTTTTGGATACAAGTTCACTAAATACAAAATTCCGTAAAAAAATATGCTCTGTGCTGAAATTGAGTTCTATTCCATTGGACAAAACACAATTGAATGAGGAGCTCACAATATAACAAATGCAGTAACCAAAGGCCCTCATTCAATTGCTATTTTGGACAATTAAATATGGCTATAAATAAGCACTTTTAGGCCCTTATTCTATTTAAACAAATATATGTGATGTGCTTATTTACAACCCTATTCAATTTTCAACATTGCAATTCAATGACGGCCTTAGAGTACTATTACATTGTAAAAAATGCAATTGAATGAGGGGCAAAATATGCAACATATGGTACACACAAAGGCCCTCATTCAATTGCAATTTGCCCAAATGAATAGGGCTCTAAATAACAACATAACAATTTTTTTACAAGAAGTTTTTACTTACTAAAAATATATCCAAAATAAAGTTTTTCAATGACTAAAAACTTATTTAAAAAAATATGCTATGTGCTTATTTAGGGCACGATTCAATTAGCCAAATCGCAATTGAATGAGACACAAACTGCTACACACAAAACATAATTTCTTATTCAATGTTTAACAACCTATAAGCCTTACAAAGAAGCAAAAATAAGAATAACAAAAGTGTTGCGCACCTAATAGCATTGTACAAAAAATCACACAAACTCATAGGAAACTACATTAACATTCTTCTTTAATGTTTAACAACCTATAACCAGTACAATCAAGAATAAATAACTTTTGCACAAGTGGTGCGCACCAAACAGGATTGTCAAAAACTAACACAAACACATAGCAAACTACATTAATTATATTATTTCATGTTTCACTAACTATAAGCATCCCAATAAAGGTTAAATAAGTATACCACAAGTGGTGTGCACAAAACAGGATTGTACAAAAAATAACATAAACACATAGCAAACTAAATTTATATTCTTATTTAATATATCACAACCCACAAGACTTACTAAGAACCTTAAATAAAAATAACAAAAGTCGTGGGATTGTACAGAAAGTAAAAAAATTAAAAGAAAAAAAAAATAACCATAACTGATACAATACAGCCAAATTAATAAATTTTTTAATTATTTAAAAGACATTTCAGTCAAACAACATTTTCTATTTTATATTACAACAGATACTGCGTGAAGACAATCGGACGAGGACTTTCTCCACAGGACCGGACCATCGGACGAGGACTCGGACCAGACCAGCAGACGAGGAATTTCAACACAGGACCAGACCAGCACACGAGGAATTTCAACACAGGACCAGACCATCGGACGAGGAATTTCAACATAGGACCAGACCATCGGACGAGGACTTTCACCAAAGGACCACAACATCGGACGAGGGCTATCGCCACAGGACCACAACATCGGACGAGGGCTATCGCCACAGGACCACACCATCGGACGAGGACTTCCAACAGAGGACCACACCATTGGACAACGATTTTCAACCCAGGACCAACAAACATTCGGATTTAAATCACACTTCAACCAAGGTAAAGTATAATAAGTACTAAAGTATAAAACTAAAGAAACTGCTTTCAGTTGCATCCGTGTCAACAGAAAAATAAAATAATTAATTTACTATCTCCCTTATTTTATTTAAATTGCTACTATGCAATACATAGCTCAATAACCACATCACTTTTTTTTTTAGCAAAGAAGTTTTGCAGTGGTAAATATCTATCCACAAACAACGTTTTTAATAAATAAAACCATTATTTTAAAAAAATATGTTACATGCTTATTTACAGCAGTATTCCATTGCCCAAATTCTTAGCCAGTGAGGACAGGAATTATAAATTTAACTCAATATAAATGATACATTAATGATTTGCCTTTTATTTCACCAATTGTGCACAAGAATCTTTAACAGGAATTACAAATTTAAATATACACAATTACATTTATTTTTTTTCCTTTACAGATTAATATGGCTGATAACGAGACCAAAGAAGAGAAGAAAAGACGTCAAACTAGACAAAGACAAGAGAGATGGGCCACCCAGCAGACACCGGAGGAGAAAGAAATTCGACGAGAAAAAGAACGCAAAAGACTTGCAAATAAAAGAATATCAGCTGCAAAAATGAAAGATACAACCAAAAAAAATAGAAGGATAATAAAGCATTTACAAACTGTTCCTAAAACATCAGATGACATTTTACAAGATACCAGTCAAGACAGACCAAAAAAAGCAACTACAAAAACAAAGCATTTACAAACTCTTACTAAAAACTTACAGGACATTTCAACCAAACAAGTACAACATATACCAAGAAAATCCACAAAAAAAACTAAACATTTAGAACCTGTTATTGAAACATTTCATGACTTTTCATCTGATGAATATGAAAGTCAACATCCGATATGCTTTGCAAATTGTCCTTTACTGAAGTCTTTAGCAGTAGAGGTTCATAGTTGTGGGGACATGACTACTCAATGTCAATTTTGTGAGGCTTATTATTTTAAACAGGAGAGACCCAGAGATGGACAATTTATTAGTTGTTGTCAAAAAGGAAAGTTCAAACTTTCAGAAAGGAAACAATTTCCAACCTATTTACAAAATATTATGACTGAACCGACTTTTCCAAATTACAAAAATTTTAAGACAAACATAAGATCCTACAATAGTGCCATATCATTTGCATCTATGGGGGCAACATTGGCTGCTAATGTACCAGGACATGGTCCTTACTGTTTTAAAGTCCAAGGACAAATTTATCATCGGACTTCACATTTACATCCAGAGGAAGGAGAGCAAAGAAAATTCGCTCAACTATATGTCCTAGATACAATGGAAGCTGTTGACCAACGTATGCAGATGGAAGAAAATAAAAAATGCTTACCCAGTGTTTTTATAGAGCTAAATAACATTATGGACAACAATCCCTACAGTAAAGCTTACAAAAAATTGGCAGAAGTAGAAAATGAACAACTACTTCATGCACAAAGACATCAATTACCCATGCCAAAGGTTAATATGGTGCTTAAAAGAGACAGACATACTGATAAACGTCGTTATAACTTGCCAACATCAAATGAGGTTGCAATGGTCTTTCAGAATGATGAAGGAGAACCACCATTTCAAAGAGACATTAGAGTATATCCCAGAAATGAGGACCAACCATTTATTAATATTAATATCTTAAGTCCAAATTTAGATCCAATGACATATCCCATCTTTTTCCCACACGGAGAAGCAGGTTGGCAACCAAAATTAACCCTTCCCAGTTACCCAAATGCTAAAGCCAAAATCCGAAATAATGTTTCTATGCTTGAATTTAAAGTTGCTCAAATTGCCATTAGAGATGAATTTAATCCAATTTTATGTGGTGGGAAACTAACACAACAATGGATTATTGATTCATATTTGCAAGTTGAGGCAAATAATTTAAACTTTATAAAATATCAACAAGATAAACTACGTGTAGAACAATATTGTGGACTCATGGACTATGTTGCTGACGTGGCTACAAGCAGAGACATGACAGCTGGCAAAGCCATCATTTTACCATCTTCCTTTCAAGGATCTCCTCGAAATATGAGAGAAAGATAAAATGATGCTATGGCTATTGTGACAAAATTTGGAAAACCAGATTTATTTGTGACATTTACATGTAATCCACAATGGCCAGAAATTAATCAAAATCTACTTCTTGGACAAAGTGCTTCAGATCGACCAGATTTAGTAGCCAGAGTTTTTAAAATCAAATTAAATGAATTAATATGTGACTTCACTATAAATCAGTTATTTGGCAAATGTCTTGCTTATGTATATACCATTGAATTTCAAAAAAGAGGCCTTCCACATGCACATCTTCTCATAATACTTCAAGAGAAAGATAAATTAGATACTTCGGACAAAGTAGATGCAGTCATAGTTGCTGAACTACCAGATCCAGAACTATATGGTAGACTATATGAGATTGTTACTCATCGCATGATTCATGGACCCTGTGGAGACCTTAATCCACAATCACCATGTATGGAAAATAATCAATGTTCAAAAGATTTTCCAAAAGATTATAGAGACAAAACATATGCAAATTGTGATGGATATCCACTTTATAAAAGAAGAGAAGGAGATAGTGCCATTATTCGTGGAAAAAAAGTGGACAATAGATATGTAGTACCCTACAATCCACATTTACTCATGAAGTACAACGCCCACATCAACGTAGAAGCCTGCACTTCCATCAAATCCATTAAATATGTCTACAAATATATTTACAAAGGTTACGATGCAGCTACTGTAGTCGTCAAAAGTGCAGACAACCCTGAAAGTAGTGAGTTAGTACATGATGAACTTGCATCTCATGTAGATGCTCGCTATGTCAGTGCACCAGAAGCTATGTGGCGGCTTTTAAAATTTGAAATGCATGATAGATCACATGCAGTATATAGGTTAGCAGTACATTTGCCACAACGACATTTAGTCTATTTCCATGCTGGAAATGAAATGAATGCATTGGCCCAAAGTGAAGATCGTCACACTACACTAACTGCATGGTTTGCATTAAATTCCACTGATGCTCAAGCAACACAATACTTATATATTGAAATTCCATATCACTATGTTTTTGTGAATGGATTATGGAGAGCAAGAAAAACCAGAGGCAATAAAATAATTCCACGAATTTACACAGTCAGTCCAAGAGATGTTGAACGTTTTTGCTTACGGATATTACTTTTAAATGTTCCAGGAGCACAAAGTTTTGAACAATTAAGAACTGTTAATGACATTGTATATGAATCCTTCCATTTAGCTGCAAGACATAGAAACTTACTCGCTGATGATACAGAGTGGGAAAGATGTTTAGAAGAAGCAGCACAATGTCAAATGCCACGACAGATGAGAAAACAATTTGCTTTTATTTGTATCTTCTCAAATGCTCCAAATGCATTAGCTTTGTGGGAGACTTTTAAAAGTAATATGGCTGAAGACTTTATGCGACGATACAATGAACCCATTGCACACTTAAAAGCCTTAATGGAAATTCAAGAAGTCTTTTTAACTCATGGATTAAGTTGTGCAAGTTTTAATTTGCCTGATCCAGGTCTAATAGATGACATTAACTTTGAAGACTATGACATTCAACTACAAGCAGAAAGAACAGAAGAAAGACTTGCAACTTTAAATACACTACAATTGCAAGCATTTCATGCCATTAAAAATGCTATAGATGATGACATGGTGACAGAGCGTTATTTCTATCTTGATGGACCTGGCGGATCAGGGAAAACATATTTGTACAATTTATTAATGAGTTCAGTACGAGCACAAGGAAAAATAGCAATGGCGTTTGCCACTACTGGAATTGCTGCACTTTTATTAGAAGGTGGAAGAACTGTTCATAGTGGATTTAAACTGCCAGTGCCTATTTTGGAAAATTCTGTGTCAGATATTCGCATGACATCCTTACAAGAAAAGAAATTGAAGAAATGTAAATTAATTATAATAGATGAGGCCACAATGATGTCATGCTATGCTCTCCAATGTATTGACCGTTTGCTTCGTGAAGTCATGGATAATATTTTTCCATTTGGTGGAAAGGTAATGTTGTTGGGTGGCGATTTTAGACAAACATTACCTGTCGTTGTACATGGAAATCGAACAGACATTATTGAAACATGTATAAAGTCAAGTACAGTATGGAAACATTTTACCCATCTTCAACTGCAACAAAATATGAGATCAGAAGGCCAAACTGATTTAAATGATTGGCTTATTAAAATTGGAGAAGGCAGAACAGAAAAAATACTACATTTACCTGACGACACTGTAGAGATCCCACCTCATATGATTTGTCAACAAGATATTATATCGGCTATATTTGAAGGGAGCATAAATAACGAAGAATATTCCGAGCTTGCCAACCAAGTTATACTGACGTGTAAAAATAAAGATGCATTAATACTCAATAATGAAATCTTAAAAAAAATTAATGCACCACAAAGAAATTATCACAGTGCTGATTCTGTACTTGCTGATGACAATGAAAGTCAGGCAAACTTTTCAACTGAATTCATTAACTCTTTAACTCCTTCTGGAATGCCACCACATATTTTTCAGCTAAAGAAAGGTGCAATTATCATGTTACTGCGAAATATGAACCTCAAAAAAGGCCTATGCAATGGCACAAGATTAATTGTTCAACAATTAAAGGACCATTTTATAGATGCTGAAATTTTAACTGGGACCCATAAAGGAGAGAGAGTTTTCATACCAAGAATAGATTTAGCACCAAGTGAAAGTATTCTCCCTTTTATACTTCAAAGAAGACAATTTCCCATTATTATGGCATTTGCCATGACCATTAATAAATCACAAGGTCAAACTTTCAAATCTGTGGGTATTTACTTGGAAGAACCTGTTTTTGCACATGGTCAATTGTACGTTGCGTTGTCACGCTGCAAAAATCCACAGGCTATTAAAGTTTACATTGAAAACAATGAAAGTCAAGGTTATTTATTAGAAGATGGACGTATTTTTACTAAAAACATTGTCTACTATGAAGTACTATAACTTTGCAGGATACAAACTAAAGCCATGCAAACATTTTAGAAAAACATTCAAAAATACAAAACAATTGGTTGTTTAATTCAGTCATAATTAATGGAAGTCATGTTTATGGATAATTCGCCTCACAAAATACTTGCCTTGCATTTCTAGGAAAAATTATGTTAAAATGTTAAGTCACTATGTTAATGTTTCTAATGTTACAAGTTTAAAAACAATATTTTCAAGTTATTTCATTCAACATATTACAAAGTTCATGTTAACAACTCAAGCACCTTTTAAGTCACAATGTAAATATTCTATGTTATCTTAAGATTACTACCTACATTAATGTTTATCGCCAGTTTATGTGCTCAGTAATGAATTACTTTAATTACGTACGGTTTAAGGAGAGTTTTTACTGTATGCCTTCCTCTACTTTCAGTGTATATTAAACTTAACAATTATTCTGATATAAATTGCATGTTAATACTGATTAATTTAAAGTTAAACTGTTTTTACATTCAAATGTTAATACTTTTAATTGAAAATTATGTTACAAAATGTATTTACTATGTTCCTGTTTATAATGTTCAAAATTAGACAAATGTTTTGCAAAAATTACAAAGTTACATAAAAAATAAAGTTCAATTTTAAAAATATATACTTTCAAGGTTATTGCTTACATATATTTTAAAATTCATGTTAAAATTCGGCACGTTTCAAAAAGTATTTTTACTTTTTACTTTTCTCTGGATTCTATGTATATTAAAGTGAACAATTCTTCAGATACAAATTTCATTTTAAAAATCCATTACATCAACGTTTTACAAAAAGACATGTTCATATCACAATACTTACAAAAGTCAAAAATATATTTAAATAACTAAACAACTTCACAAACATATACATCACATTGCCGTCATTTTTTGACGGGCAAGTCGCTAGTTAATACTAAAAGGGTAAATATTACTTTCTTAATATAAAAATCATACACGTAAGCGAACAATGTTTTGATTCATTATTTTACATATATTATAAATTAAGGATTATAAATAAAAGATAATAATAATAATAAACATGGACCTGATATAAGCAGTGATCTCAACAAAAACATCACAACACACAAACAGAAGAGACAGACCAGGGAAGAAGTCACAAGCACAGACCAAGATAGCAAACAATGGCAGATACCACCACAAGCAGTCACTAATAACACACCACACATAGGCAGTCACTAACAACACACACACAAATTAGTGGTAAGGGGGGCTTATGTACCACCAGATTTAATTTCTCATGTTCAGATCTGAAATTAAATTGAAATTGTTATCAGGGGTGTGATCAGACAACAGTCAGTGACCAATATTGTACGGGTGTGTGGGTGTGAGTCTGTGTGTGTATTGAGTGTGTTTGATTGCACATTTGTGACTGTGTGATAAATACGCTGATATAGACAGACAGGAAAATATTATTAAAAGTGATTTTGATGGCTTGAAAAGAAATGTAAATGGGACAGGTCACCATAGCCTGCAATAGCTGATCAATAGTACCTATTATGGAATGTTTGCATGTAGATCTGATAATACAAGTGATGTTGATATATAAGTTATGGTGCAACACGCACTGTATCTTCCTCTGTAAGAGATTTCAATGGAGTCTTTGGAATAAAAATGTCAATTACAAATCTATTAGAAATGGAAGACAGAAGAAGAGAGGTGAAAACAGAAGGTGATTATAAGAAAAAGACAAAAGTAGAAAATGTTTAAAAAAAAAAAAAAAGTAAAAAAAAAAAAGAAATATAGGAGATCCCAACAATAACAGTCCATATGGAAGAGAGAAAACTAGATGTCAAACTAAGAGAATGTGACGTCACGTCATTAGCATATGACAGTCCTGGTGACAGCAAGAAGATGCACTGCAGGGGAGGGATCAGCAGTAGGAGCTTATTGGATGATAGTAAGAAGAGAGGAAAGAGGGGACAGGGAGGTTATCGGAGAGGGGGAAGTAGGGAGGATGAGGGGGGAAAAGGAAGGAGGATAAGGGAGAAATGTAGGAGGAGGGAAAAGGAGAAGTAAAGATCCAGGAACTGCCTATGGTAGGGGTGACAAGTGGCTTGTGGTGGCAGAATCTCTGTGTAGTAAGTAATTACTCTGCCATGAGAAATATAAGTATCACTAGCGACTTGCCCGTCAAAAAATAACGGCAATAAGATTGTAAGGCAGGTAATGTTGTTTGTGTGCGAAATTAATTTTGTTGGTGTTCCAAGATCCTTCGTCACTCATTGCGAGCCTCGCTCTGAGCGCCTTTGGCTCTCATTGCGAGGCTCTTGGTTGTTTGTGTGCTATCAGCAGCGTTGAGTTTTTTTGGGGGTTTGGCAATGAATAATTAATAAAATAAGAAAATAATATACTTTACCTATTGTGAAGTAATATATGCAGCATTGTGTTGAAGAGCTGGCAATCTGTTTTAATGTTGCTGTAGCATACAATGTGTGTTTTCAGTGCTGTGGAGCTGCTGTGTAAGTGTCATGAATGTGCGCAGTGTGTAGTGTAAATAGTATGCGTGCGCGAGGCAAATCCGTTAGGGTAGCTGTGTACTTCCGCATTGTGTAAGTTAGTGTTCTAAAATGGCACCTAATGTGTGGTACGCGGCTGTGGCTGATTTTGAGCCCTTGTTTTCGGATGTCATCCGACTTCCGTAGGGGTTTGGTGGTGTTTTGCATGTTTAGGGTCCTTTAGCCTCGTTTTCGTTTTGTTCGGGCGGCCATTTTTTCTCTCGCTTAGGTGATTTTCGGGTGTCTTAAACTCTGTAATTTGGACTTAAATCAAGGTGTAACTTCACTTGCAGAGGTCCTGGGTGCTGGGTGCTGTTTGTAAGCTTTTTATGTGTTTGTTGTGTGTATTTCTTGTGTTTCTAATGTTTTTTAGGTCGAGCGGGTTGCTTCCTTGTTTTCGGATCTCGTACGCCTTTTTCGGAAAATCCGTAGTTATTTGGTGCTGTTTTGCGTCTTTAGAGTCCTGTAGCCTCGTTTTGGGTTTTTTCTGCGACCATTTTTTCTCTCGCTTAGGGGATTTTCGGGTGTCTAAACTCTTTTATATCAAGTGAAATTGAGGTGTAATTTCTGTTTTCCAGGTCCTGGGTGCCTCTCCTTCCTGTAGGTAACCTTTTTATCTATTTGTTGTGTGTATTTATTGTGTTTGTAATGTTTTCATGTGCGCGGGTTTCGGACGGTAAGGTCGTAACGCATCTCGTATTTTTGTGTCGTAAGTCCGTTAATTTTGCGAGGTCCGCAGTTGCTGTTCGGCGCTCCATGCCAGCAACTGCGGCCCTCGCGAACGCGAGCCCGCAGCGTTAGCAACAACCCGCATGCTCACAACTATATATGTGATGGATAACTAATACAAAGATGGAAAGATGGCAGCAATATAATAAAATGGATTTCTTTACTCTCATCCTAAACTATTCTTTCTGAAGAGTAACAATGTATTCAGATTAGCTATCTCTACTTTATAAATAGCATTGTTGCTGCACAGTATAGAAATTACTACTGCTACTAACTCATGAAATAAAACACTACAATCATTACTACTAAATAAACATTATAACTTTGATACTACTAGACCCAAATACTCACATAAAAGGCTCTTGGAGATCCCGGGTACATAAGCAGGGGCTGAGGCTCTACATTACACTACACATACATGTAAAAATTGTCACAGTCCCTTAAACCAAGTATCAAGCCCATTGCAATAATCCTTGAGTTTGGTAATCACTTGGGCTAGTGCCTCAAATAAAGAGTCCATGGGTCAAGGGGGACTTGGACATTATGGTTTTGGGACATAAAGTGACATTTCTTGTGACACTGAGAAGTGACAGATTGTGTTACAATGGATAAGAATGGCAATGCCAGGAACAATTTGGTCTATAATTTAGGGATATTTAGTTAAATGGCCAGTAATTTATATGAGATGGACATGTACAGTTACATTGTGGTTTTAATAATGAATTAAAACATTTAGTCTCTGCTTACCCTTCTTTTTGGAGAATAGTCACTGCAGAATAAAATAGATATGGTCACAAATGAGTCTCAATATCAATCTTTTACACATCTATAAACACTGAATAATCAAGGTCCATTTCATCCCACATGTGACTGACCAATAATGCCATTAAACATATCAATCACTAGGCTATTGTGCTCCTAAGTTGGACAGCTTTTACATGTGCTGTATATTACTGACAAATCAGAAATAAATAAAAAAATGACTATTGTATTATCTTTTATAAAAGCCAGTACATGTCAACGATCCACTGTAGCATTCATACATGTAATGTAGTAATGATTAGTATAAATCATTTTTAATTTATTGTGATTTATGGAAAGTTGACGGGAGAAAACTAAACTAGTTGGGAGCACATTTCCCCACACTCTGCCACAAAAGCTCTGCAGCAATTAGATGGCAGCAGTGAAATTGGCTCCATAATCTATCATTGTTTATAAAAGTTGGAGGAATTCCAGTATGTTGGGTAAACCAGATATTTTTAAATTAACTTTTCACATAAAAGATCAATATTTTTAATTTGAATAAATCAAATAGTTGTTTATACTAGTGCTTAAAATTGCAAAGTTATGGAAGCTGAGCTGTTACAAATGCACTTTGTAAAATAATAGCTAATAATATTTCTGTGACATTGGAAAATAATGGTTTGTGTCACCATGGTGTTACAGTCATATTCAAGAGAGTACTGTATGGTAATAGGTATTATATACAATAAATCTTAGATATAATAATAAGAAACCTGGCCCCTCACAACAGAGAAATACTTACTCTTAAGATCTTTCAATTCATTCAACTATAAAAAGAATAACAATTAGTTAATAAAAGTATTAATTTAGATGGAAACCGTAACTGCCATGTCCATATTATTTCCCATTAAGGTTGTCAGTATCCATTACCTACACATGTAAATCCAAATATTGTCTTCAATAGCAGCGGCTCCAGTAATTTATCAGAGGCATTAGGAGTAAGTTATTTTACCTAAATATTCTATCACAATACTATTTTATTTGGTGGAAATATATTGAATATAGGTGGTTGTAGACAAAGGAGAAATACTTGTCAGAAAAAGATAACTGAAGAGAAGTAAAAGTGTATTTTTTATTTTAATGACAGTGTGAGACTTGTACTAAAAACACAATTCCTGACCGAGAGGCCTAATATAATATTCTTTCCCTGTCATTATTGATAATAAATAAATATTTTAACTTATTTTAAATGAGTTTTATAATAAAAGTGAAGTTTTAAATATTTTTCAGATTAGGGATGTAGGTAGAAAAGGTGAGACCTGTAAGGAGATCTCTTCTCTAATTATTTCTGAACACATTTAAAGTGGAAATATAGCATTTCCGCTTAGTTTAATATATATAAAATAACTTTACCATTTCTTCCTTTTTCTGAAAGAAATAAGAGATGTGAAGTATTTATTATAACAAACACAACAGATAACACAACAAATACACAATGTTATGTCTATACAACGAGTGTCATACACACAACTCTACACACACACAGACACTACTATAAAAATATCTATATTTAGAAGAAAGGTCACACATAAGCTACTTACCTCATTTGCAAATTAATTTATGTCAGGGACACTTACCATTGTGGTGTTTCTGAAAATAACACAAAGAGAGTCATTTAACAAAATAAAAATCACAGGAAGAAATAAATAGGTTACAGTTCATGAATGCTAAAATATGTGATGTAAAATATCTATAGTGTGTGATGGCTTATTTATAATGGAAAATAACCAGATTTTACCAGGTGATTAATACTAAAAGGGTAAATATTACTTTCTTAATATAAAAATCATACACGTAAGCGAACAATGTTTTGATTCATTATTTTACATATATTATAAATTAAGGATTATAAATAAAAGATAATAATAATAATAAACATGGACCTGATATAAGCAGTGATCTCAACAAAAACATCACAACACACAAACAGAAGAGACAGACCAGGGAAGAAGTCACAAGCACAGACCAACATAGCAAACAATGGCAGATACCACCACAAGCAGTCACTAATAACACACCACACATAGGCAGTCACTAACAACACACACACAAATTAGTGGTAAGGGGGGCTTATGTACCACCAGATTTAATTTCTCATGTTCAGATCTGAAATTAAATTGAAATTGTTATCAGGGGTGTGATCAGACAACAGTCAGTGACCAATATTGTACGGGTGTGTGGGTGTGAGTCTGTGTGTGTATTGAGTGTGTTTGATTGCACATTTGTGACTGTGTGATAAATACGCTGATATAGACAGACAGGAAAATATTATTAAAAGTGATTTTGATGGCTTGAAAAGAAATGTAAATGGGACAGGTCACCATAGCCTGCAATAGCTGATCAATAGTACCTATTATGGAATGTTTGCATGTAGATCTGATAATACAAGTGATGTTGATATATAAGTTATGGTGCAACACGCACTGTATCTTCCTCTGTAAGAGATTTCAATGGAGTCTTTGGAATACAAATGTCAATTACAAATCTATTAGAAATGGAAGACAGAAGAAGAGAGGTGAAAACAGAAGGTGATTATAAGAAAAAGACAAAAGTAGAAAATGTTTAAAAAAAAAAAAAAAAGTAAAAAAAAAAAAGAAATATAGGAGATCCCAACAATAACAGTCCATATGGAAGAGAGAAAACTAGATGTCAAACTAAGAGAATGTGACGTCACGTCATTAGCATATGACAGTCCTGGTGACAGCAAGAAGATGCACTGCAGGGGAGGGATCAGCAGTAGGAGCTTATTGGATGATAGTAAGAAGAGAGGAAAGAGGGGACAGGGAGGTTATCGGAGAGGGGGAAGTAGGGAGGATGAGGGGGGAAAAGGAAGGAGGATAAGGGAGAAATGTAGGAGGAGGGAAAAGGAGAAGTAAAGATCCAGGAACTGCCTATGGTAGGGGTGACAAGTGGCTTGTGGTGGCAGAATCTCTGTGTAGTAAGTAATTACTCTGCCATGAGAAATATAAGTATCACTAGCGACTTGCCCGTCAAAAAATAACGGCAATAAGATTGTAAGGCAGGTAATGTTGTTTGTGTGCGAAATTAATTTTGTTGGTGTTCCAAGATCCTTCGTCACTCATTGCGAGCCTCGCTCTGAGCGCCTTTGGCTCTCATTGCGAGGCTCTTGGTTGTTTGTGTGCTATCAGCAGCGTTGAGTTTTTTTGGGGGTATGGCAATGAATAATTAATAAAATAAGAAAATAATATACTTTACCTATTGTGAAGTAATATATGCAGTATTGTGTTGAAGAGCTGGCAATCTGTTTTAATGTTGCTGTAGCATACAATGTGTGTTTTCAGTGCTGTGGAGCTGCTGTGTAAGTGTCATGAATGTGTGCAGTGTGTAGTGTAAATAGTATGCGTGCGCGAGGCAAATCCGTTAGGGTAGCTGTGTACTTCCGCATTGTGTAAGTTAGTGTTCTAAAATGGCACCTAATGTGTGGTACGCGGCTGTGGCTGATTTTGCGCCCTTGTTTTCGGATGTCATCCGACTTCCGTAGGGGTTTGGTGGTGTTTTGCATGTTTAGGGTCCTTTAGCCTCGTTTTCGTTTTGTTCGGGCGGCCATTTTTTCTCTCGCTTAGGTGATTTTCGGGTGTCTTAAACTCTGTAATTTGGACTTAAATCAAGGTGTAACTTCACTTGCAGAGGTCCTGGGTGCTGGGTGCTGTTGGTAAGCTTTTTATGTGTTTATTGTGTGTATTTCTTGTGTTTCTAATGTTTTTCGGGTCTAGCGGTTGCGTCCTTGTTTTCGGATCTTGTACATCTTTTTCGGGAAAATCCGTAGGTGTTTGGAGCTGTTTTGCGTCTTTAGAGTCCTGTAGCCTCGTTTTGGGTTTTTTCGGCTGCCATTTTTTCTCTCGCTTAGGGGATTTTCGGGTGTCTAAACTCTTTTATATCAAGTGAAATTGAGGTGTAATTTCAGTTTTCCAGGTCCTGGGGTGCCTCTCCTTCCTGTAGGTAACCTTTTTATCTATTTGTTGTGTGTATTTATTGTGTTTGTAATGTTTTCATGTGCGCGGGTTTCGGACGGTAAGGTCGTAACGCATCTCGTATTTTTGTGTCGTAAGTCCGTTAATTTTGCGAGGTCCGCAGTTGCTGTTCGGCGCTCCATGCCAGCAACTGCGGCCCTCGCGAACGCGAGTCCACAGCGTTAGCAACAACCCGCATGCTCACAACTATATATGTGATGGATAACTAATACAAAGATGGAAAGATGGCAGCAATATAATAAAATGGATTTCTTTACTCTCATCCTAAACTATTCTTTCTGAAGAGTAACAATGTACTCAGATTAGCTATCTCTACTTTATAAATAGCATTGTTGCTGCACAGTATAGAAATTACTACTGCTACTAACTCATGAAATAAAACACTACAATCATTACTACTAAATAAACATTATAACTTTGATACTACTAGACCCAAATACTCACATAAAAGGCTCTTGGAGATCCCGGGTACATAAGCAGGGGCTGAGGCTCTACATTACACTACACATACATGTAAAAATTGTCACAGTCCCTTAAACCAAGTATCAAGCCCATTGCAATAATCCTTGAGTTTGGTAATCACTTGGGCTAGTGCCTCAAATAAAGAGTCCATGGGTCAAGGGGGACTAGGACATTATGGTTTTGGGACATAAAGTGACATTTCTTGTGACACTGAGAAGTGACAGATTGTGTTACAATGGATAAGAATGGCAATGCCAGGAACAATTTGGTCTATAATTTAGGGATATTTAGTTAAATGGCCAGTAATTTATATGAGATGGACATGTACAGTTACATTGTGGTTTTAATAATGAATTAAAACATTTAGTCTCTGCTTACCCTTCTTTTTGGAGAATAGTCACTGCAGAATAAAATAGATATGGTCACAAATGAGTCTCAATATCAATCTTTTACACATCTATAAACACTGAATAATCAAGGTCCATTTCATCCCACATGTGACTGACCAATAATCCCATTAAACATATCAATCACTAGGCTATTGTGCTCCTAAGTTGGACAGCTTTTACATGTGCTGTATATTACTGCCAAATCAGAAATAAATAAAAAAATGACTATTGTATTATCTTTTATAAAAGCCAGTACATGTCAACGATCCACTGTAGCATTCATACATGTAATGTAGTAATGATTAGTATAAATCATTTTTAATTTATTGTGATTTATGGAAAGTTGACGGGAGAAAACTAAACTAGTTGGGAGCACATTTCCCCACACTCTGCCACAAAAGCTCTGCAGCAATTAGATGGCAGCAGTGAAATTGGCTCCATAATCTATCATTGTTTATAAAAGTTGGAGGAATTCCAGTATGTTGGGTAAACCAGATATTTTTAAATTAACTTTTCACATAAAAGATCAATATTTTTAATTTGAATATATCAAATAGTTGTTTATACTAGTGCTTACAATTGCAAAGTTATGGAAGCTGAGCTGTTACAAATGCACTTTGTAAAATAATAGCTAATAATATTTCTGTGACATTGGAAAATAATGGTTTGTGTCACCATGGTGTTACAGTCATATTCAGGGGAGTAACGTATGGTAATAGGTATTATATACAATAAATCTTAGATATAATAATAAGAAACCTGGCCCCTCACAACAGAGAAATACTTACTCTTAAGATCTTTCAATTCATTCAACTATAAAAAGAATAACAATTAGTTAATAAAAGTATTAATTTAGATGGAAACCGTAACTGCCATGTCCATATTATTTCCCATTAAGGTTGTCAGTATCCATCAACTACACATGTAAATCCAAATATTGTCTTCAATAGCAGCTGCTCCAGTAATTTATCAGAGGCCTTAGGAGTAAGTTATTTTACCTAAATATTCTATCACAATACTATTTTATTTGGTGGAAATACATTGAATATAGGTGGTTGTAGACAAAGGAGAAATACTTGTCAGAAAAAGATAACTGAAGAGAAGTAAAAGTGTATTATTTATTTTAATGACAGTGTGAGACTTGTACTAAAAACACAATTCCTGACCGAGAGGCCTAATATAATATTCTTTCCCTGTCATTATTGATAATAAATAAATATTTTAACTTATTTTAAATGAGTTTTATAATAAAAGTGAAGTTTTAAATATTTTTCAGATTAGGGATGTAGGTAGAAAAGGTGAGACCTGTAAGGAGATCTTTTCTCTTATTATTTCTGAACACATTTAAAGTGGAAATATAGCATTTCCGCTTAGTTTAATATATATAAAATAACTTTACCATTTCTTCCTTTTTCTGAAAGAAATAAGAGATGTGAAGTATTTATTATAACAAACACAACAGATAACACAACAAATACACAATGTTATGTCTATACAACGAGTGTCATACACACAACTCTACACACACACAGACACTACTATAAAAATATCTATATTTAGAAGAAAGGTCACACATAAGCTACTTACCTCATTTGCAAATTAATTTATGTCAGGGACACTTACCATTGTGGTGTTTCTGAAAATAACACAAAGAGAGTCATTTAACAAAATAAAAATCACAGGAAGAAATAAATAGGTTACGTGTCATGAATGCTAAAATATGTGATGTAAAATATCTATAGTGTGTGATGGCTTATTTATAATGGAAAATATCCAGATTTTACCAGGTGATTAATACTAAAAGGGTAAATATTACTTTCTTAATATAAAAATCATACACGTAAGCGAACAATGTTTTGATTCATTATTTTACATATATTATAAATTAAGGATTATAAATAAAAGATAATAATAATAATAAACATGGACCTGATATAAGCAGTGATCTCAACAAAAACATCACAACACACAAACAGAAGAGACAGACCAGGGAAGAAGTCACAAGCACAGACCAAGATAGCAAACAATGGCAGATACCACCACAAGCAGTCACTAATAACACACCACACATAGACAGTCACTAACAACACACACACAAATTAGTGGTAAGGGGGGCTTATGTACCACCAGATTTAATTTCTCATGTTCAGATCTGAAATTAAATTGAAATTGTTATCAGGGGTGTGATCAGACAACAGTCAGTGACCAATATTGTACGGGTGTGTGGGTGTGAGTCTGTGTGTGTATTGAGTGTGTTTGATTGCACATTTGTGACTGTGTGATAAATACGCTGATATAGACAGACAGGAAAATATTATTAAAAGTGATTTTGATGGCTTGAAAAGAAATGTAAATGGGACAGGTCACCATAGCCTGCAATAGCTGATCAATTGTACCTATTATGGGATGTTTGCATATAGATCTGATAATACAAGTGATGTTGATATATAAGTTATGGTGCAACACGCACTGTATCTTCCTCTGTAAGAGATTTCAATGGAGTCTTTGGAATACAAATGTCAATTACAAATCTATTAGAAATGGAAGACAGAAGAAGAGAGGTGAAAACAGAAGGTGATTATAAGAAAAAGACAAAAGTAGAAAATGTTTAAAAAAAAAAAAAAAGTAAAAAAAAAAAAGAAATATAGGAGATCCCAACAATAACAGTCCATATGGAAGAGAGAAAACTAGATGTCAAACTAAGAGAATGTGACGTCACGTCATTAGCATATGACGGTCCTGGTGACAGCAAGAAGATGCACTGCAGGGGAGGGATCAGCAGTAGGAGCTTATTGGATGATAGTAAGAAGAGAGGAAAGAGGGGACAGGGAGGTTATCGGAGAGGGGGAAGTAGGGAGGATGAGGGGGGAAAAGGAAGGAGGATAAGGGAGAAATGTAGGAGGAGGGAAAAGGAAAAGTAAAGATCCAGGAACTGCCTATGGTAAGGGTGACAAGTGGCTTGTGGTGGCAGAATCTCTGTGTAGTAAGTAATTACTCTGCCATGAGAAATATAAGTATCACTAGCGACTTGCCCGTCAAAAAATAACGGCAATAAGATTGTAAGGCAGGTAATGTTGTTTGTGTGCGAAATTAATTTTGTTGGTGTTCCAAGATCCTTCGTCACTCATTGCGAGCCTCGCTCTGAGCGCCTTTGGCTCTCATTGCGAGGCTCTTGGTTGTTTGTGTGCTATCAGCAGCGTTGAGTTTTTTTTGGGGGTATGGCAATGAATAATTAATAAAATAAGAAAATAATATACTTTACCTATTGTGAAGTAATATATGCAGTATTGTGTTGAAGAGCTGGCAATCTGTTTTAATGTTGCTGTAGCATACAATGTGTGTTTTCAGTGCTGTGGAGCTGCTGTGTAAGTGTCATGAATGTGTGCAGTGTGTAGTGTAAATAGTATGCGTGCGCGAGGCAAATCCGTTAGGGTAGCTGTGTACTTCCGCATTGTGTAAGTTAGTGTTCTAAAATGGCACCTAATGTGTGGTACGCGGCTGTGGCTGATTTTGCGCCCTTGTTTTCGGATGTCATCCGACTTCCGTAGGGGTTTGGTGGTGTTTTGCATGTTTAGGGTCCTTTAGCCTCGTTTTCGTTTTGTTCGGGCGGCCATTTTTTCTCTCGCTTAGGTGATTTTCGGGTGTCTTAAACTCTGTAATTTGGACTTAAATCAAGGTGTAACTTCACTTGCAGAGGTCCTGGGTGCTGGGTGCTGTTTGTAAGCATTTTATGTGTTTGTTGTGTGTATTTCTTGTGTTTCTAATGTTTTTTAGGTCGAGCGGGTTGCGTCCTTGTTTTCGGATCTTGTACATCTTTTTCGGGAAAATCCGTAGGTGTTTGGAGCTGTTTTGCGTCTTTAGAGTCCTGTAGCCTCGTTTTGGGTTTTTTCTGCGGCCATTTTTTCTCTCGCTTAGGGGATTTTCGGGTGTCTAAACTCTTTTATATCAAGTGAAATTGAGGTGTAATTTCTGTTTTCCAGGTCCTGGGTGCCTCTCCTTCCTGTAGGTAACCTTTTTATCTATTTGTTGTGTGTATTTATTGTGTTTGTAATGTTTTCATGTGCGCGGGTTTCGGACGGTAAGGTCGTAACGCATCTCGTATTTTTGTGTCGTAAGTCCGTTAATTTTGCGAGGTCCGCAGTTGCTGTTCGGCGCTCCATGCCAGCAACTGCGGCCCTCGCGAACGCGAGTCCACAGCGTTAGCAACAACCCGCATGCTCACAACTATATATGTGATGGATAACTAATACAAAGATGGAAAGATGGCAGCAATATAATAAAATGGATTTCTTTACTCTCATCCTAAACTATTCTTTCTGAAGAGTAACAATGTATTCAGATTAGCTATCTCTACTTTATAAATAGCATTGTTGCTGCACAGTATATAAATTACTACTGCTACTAACTCATGAAATAAAACACTACAATCATTACTACTAAATAAACATTATAACTTTGATACTACTAGACCCAAATACTCACATAAAAGGCTCTTGGAGATCCCAGGTACATAAGCAGGGGCTGAGGCTCTACATTACACTACACATACATGTAAAAATTGTCACAGTCCCTTAAAGCAAGTATCAAGCCCATTGCAATAATCCTTGAGTTTGGTAATCACTTGGGCTAGTGCCTCAAATAAAGAGTCCATGGGTCAAGGGGGACTTGGACATTATGGTTTTGGGACATAAAGTGACATTTCTCGTGACACTGAGAAGTGACAGATTGTGTTACAATGGACAAGAATGGCAATGCCAGGAACAATTTGGTCTATAATTTAGGGATATTTAGTTAAATGGCCAGTAATTTATATGAGATGGACATGTACAGTTACATTGTGGTTTTAATAATGAATTAAAACATTTAGTCTCTGCTTACCCTTCTTTTTGGAGAATAGTCACTGCAGAATAAAATAGATATGGTCACAAATGAGTCTCAATATCAATCTTTTACACATCTATAAACACTGAATAATCAAGGTCCATTTCATCCCACATGTGACTGACCAATAATGCCATTAAACATATCAATCACTAGGCTATTGTGCTCCTAAGTTGGACAGCTTTTACATGTGCTGTATATTACTGACAAATCAGAAATAAATAAAAAAATGACTATTGTATTATCTTTTATAAAAGCCAGTACATGTCAACGATCCACTGTAGCATTCATACATGTAATGTAGTAATGATTAGTATAAATCATTTTTAATTTATTGTGATTTATGGAAAGTTGACGGGAGAAAACTAAACTAGTTGAGAGCACATTTCCCCACACTCTGCCACAAAAGCTCTGCAGCAATTAGATGGCAGCAGTGAAATTGGCTCCATAATCTATCATTGTTTATAAAAGTTGGAGGAATTCCAGTATGTTGGGTAAACCAGATATTTTTAAATTAACTTTTCACATAAAAGATCAATATTTTTAATTTGAATAAATCAAATAGTTGTTTATACTAGTGCTTAAAATTGCAAAGTTATGGAAGCTGAGCTGTTACAAATGCACTTTGTAAAATAATAGCTAATAATATTTCTGTGACATTGGAAAATAATGGTTTGTGTCACCATGGTGTTACAGTCATATTCAGGGGAGTAACGTATGGTAATAGGTATTATATACAATAAATCTTAGATATAATAATAAGAAACCTGGCCCCTCACAACAGAGAAATACTTACTCTTAAGATCTTTCAATTCATTCAACTATAAAAAGAATAACAATTAGTTAATAAAAGTATTAATTTAGATGGAAACCGTAACTGCCATGTCCATATTATTTCCCATTAAGGTTGTCAGTATCCATCAACTACACATGTAAATCCAAATATTGTCTTCAATAGCAGCGGCTCCAGTAATTTATCAGAGGCATTAGGAGTAAGTTATTTTACCTAAATATTCTATCACAATACTATTTTATTTGGTGGAAATATATTGAATATAGGTGGTTGTAGACAAAGGAGAAATACTTGTCAGAAAAAGATAACTGAAGAGAAGTAAAAGTGTATTATTTATTTTAATGACAGTGTGAGACTTGTACTAAAAACACAATTCCTGACCGAGAGGCCTAATATAATATTCTTTCCCTGTCATTATTGATAATAAATAAATATTTTAACTTATTTTAAATGAGTTTTATAATAAAAGTGAAGTTTTAAATATTTTTCAGATTAGGGATGTAGGTAGAAAAGGTGAGACCTGTAAGGAGATCTCTTCTCTAATTATTTCTGAACACATTTAAAGTGGAAATATAGCATTTCCGCTTAGTTTAATATATATAAAATAACTTTACCATTTCTTCCTTTTTCTGAAAGAAATAAGAGATGTGAAGTATTTATTATAACAAACACAACAGATAACACAACAAATACACAATGTTATGTCTATACAACGAGTGTCATACACACAACTCTACACACACACAGACACTACTATAAAAATATCTATATTTAGAATAAAGGTCACACATAAGCTACTTACCTCATTTGCAAATTAATTTATGTCAGGGACACTTACCATTGTGGTGTTTCTGAAAATAACACAAAGAGAGTCATTTAACAAAATAAAAATCACAGGAAGAAATAAATAGGTTAAGTGTCATGAATGCTAAAATATGTGATGTAAAATATCTATAGTGTGTGATGGCTTATTTATAATGGAAAATAACCAGATTTTACCAGGTGATTAATACTAAAAGGGTAAATATTACTTTCTTAATATAAAAATCATACACGTAAGCGAACAATGTTTTGATTCTTTATTTTACATATATTATAAATTAAGGATTATAAATAAAAGATAATAATAATAATAAACATGGACCTGATATAAGCAGAGATCTCAACAAAAACATCACAACACACAAACAGAAGAGACAGACCAGTGAAGAACTCACAAGCACAGACCAATATAGCAAACAATGGCAGATACCACCACAAGCAGTCACTAATAACACACCACACATAGGCAGTCACTAACAACACACACACAAATTAGTGGTAAGGGGGGCTTATGTACCACCAGATTTAATTTCTCATGTTCAGATCTGAAATTAAATTGAAATTGTTATCAGGGGTGTGATCAGACAACAGTCAGTGACCAACATTGTACCGGTGTATGGGTGTGAGTCTGTGTGTGTATTGAGTGTGTTTGATTGCACATTTGTGACTGTGTGATAAATACGCTGATATAGACAGACAGGAAAATATTGTTAAAAGTGATTTTGATGGCTTGAAAAGAAATGTAAATGGGACAGGTCACCATAGCCTGCAATAGCTGATCAATTGTACCTATTATGGGATGTTTGCATATAGATCTGATAATACAAGTGATGTTGATATATAAGTTATGGTGCAACATGCACTGTATCTTCCTCTGTAAGAGATTTCAATGGAGTCTTTGGAATAAAAATGTCAATTACAAATCTATTAGAAATGGAAGACAGAAGAAGAGAGGTGAAAACAGAAGGTGCATATCAGAAAAAGACAGAAGTAGAAAATGTTTAAAAAAAAAAAAAAGTAAAAAAAAAAAAGAAATATAGGAGATCCCAACAATAACAGTCCATATGGAAGAGAGAAAACTAGATGTCAAACTAAGAGAATGTGACGTCACGTCATTAGCATATGACAGTCCTGGTGACAGCAAGAAGATGCGCTGCAGGGGAGGGATCAGCAGTAGGAGCTTATTGGATGATAGTAAGAAGAGAGGGGAAAGGGGACAGGGAGGTTATCGGAGAGGGGGAAGTAGGGAGGATGAGGGGGGAAAAGGAAGGAGGATAAGGGAGAAATGTAGGAGGAGGGAAAAGGAGAAGGTGGATAAGGGGGAAATGAGGAGGACAAGGGAAAAAGAGGAGGAGACGGGGGAAATTAGGAGAGGAAGGGAAAATGAGGAGGAGGATAAGGGGGAAAAGGAGAAAAATAAGGCAAAAATGAGAAGGAGAAGGATATGACGGAAGGGGGAGAATTGAGGAGGAGGATGATAAGGAGAAAAGGGAGGAGAAGGAGAAGGGGTAAAAGGAAGGGGGTAGAGGATAGGGGAAGAAAAGAAGGATAGGGGAGAAGGGGAAAAGGGTGGAGAAGAGAGGAAGGGGTAATGGTGTCTAAAAGTGGTCTGATTTTTTAATGCACCACTGTAAATACTGACATAATAATACCGCCAGACAGGTTAAAGAAAGGTTATATGGATATGCCACATAACCAGTAATACTAAGTGTATAAAATATTAAGAACTTTCTGAACGTTATACTCATCACTTTAATTTCCTTCTTAATCCCCATATTTCTCTCCCATACTGATTCCTTCTTACAAGGCGAAATCATCACATGGGGTTAATTCTGTATAAAATATTTTAGTTCTTCCGATGTAAAGATCCAGGAACTGCCTATGGTAGGGGTGACAAGTGGCTTGTGGTGCCAGAATCTCTGTGTAGTAAGTAATAACTCTGCCATGAGAAATATAAGTATCACTAGCGACTTGCCCGTCAAAAAATAACGGCAATAAGATTGTAAGGCAGGTAATGTTGTTTGTGTGCGAAATTAATTTTGTTGGTGTTCCAAGATCCTTCATCACTCATTGCGAGCCTCGCTCTAAGCGCCTTTGGCTCTCATTGCGAGGCTCTTGGTTGTTTGTGTGCTATCAGCAGCGTTGAGTTTTTTTGGGGGTATGGCAATGAATAATTAATAAAATAAGAAAATAATATACTTTACCTATTGTGAAGTAATATATGCAGTATTGTGTTGAAGAGCTGGCAATCTGTTTTAATGTTGCTGTAGCATACAATGTGTGTTTTCAGTGCTGTGGAGCTGCTGTGTAAGTGTCATGAATGTGTGCAGTGTGTAGTGTAAATAGTATGCGTGCGCGAGGCAAATCCGTTAGGGTAGCTGTGTACTTCCGCATTGTGTAAGTTAGTGTTCTAAAATGGCACCTAATGTGTGGTACGCGGCTGTGGCTGATTTTGCGCCCTTGTTTTCGGATGTCGTCCGACTTACGTAGGGGTTTGGTGGTGTTTTGCATGTTTAGGGTCCTTTAGCCTCGTTTTCGTTTTGTTCGGGCGGCCATTTTTTCTCTCGCTTAGGTGATTTTCGGGTGTCTTAAACTCTGTAATTTGGACTTAAATCGAGGTGTAACTTCACTTGCAGAGGTCCTGGGTGCTGGGTGCTGTTGGTAAGCTTTTTATGTGTTTGTTGTGTGTATTTCTTGTGTTTCTAATGTTTTTTGGGTCTAGCGGTTGCGTCCTTGTTTTCGGATCTTGTACATCTTTTTCGGGAAAATCCGTAGGTGTTTGGAGCTGTTTTGCATCTTTAGAGTCCTGTAGCCTCGTTTTGGGTTTTTCTGCGGCCATTTTTTCTCTCGCTTAGGGGATTTTCGGGTGTCTAAACTCTTTTATATCAAGTGAAATTGAGGTGTAATTTTAGTTTTCCAGGTCCTGGGTGCCTCTCCTTCCTGTAGGTAACCTTTTTATCTATTTGTTGTGTGTATTTATTGTGTTTGTAATGTTTTCATGTGCGCTGGTTTCGGACGGTAAGGTCGTAACGCATCTCGTATTTTTGTGTCGTAAGTCCGTTAATTTTGCGAGGTCCGCAGTTGCTGTTCGGCGCTCCATGCCAGCAACTGCGGCCCTCGCGAACGCGAGTCCACAGCGTTAGCAACAACCCGCATGCTCACAACTATATATGTGATGGATAACTAATACAAAGATGGAAAGATGGCAGCAATATAATAAAATGGATTTCTTTACTCTCATCCTAAACTATTCTTTCTGAAGAGTAACAATGTACTCAGATTAGCTATCTCTACTTTATAAATAGCATTGTTGCTGCACAGTATAGAAATTACTACTGCTACTAACTCATGAAATAAAACACTACAATCATTACTACTAAATAAACATTATAACTTTGATACTACTAGACCCAAATACTCACAGAAAAGGCTCTTGGAGATCCCGGGTACATAAGCAGGGTCTGAGGCTCTACATTACACTACACATACATGTAAAAATTGTCACAGTCCCTTAAACCAAGTATCAAGCCCATTGCAATAATCCTTGAGTTTGGTAATCACTTGGGCTAGTGCCTCAAATAAAGAGTCCATGGGTCAGGGGGACTTGGACATTATGGTTTTGGGACATAAAGTGACAGTTCTTGTGACACTGAGAAGTGACAGATTGTGTTACAATGGATAAGAATGGCAATGCCAGGAACAATTTGATCTATAATCTACGTATATTGAGTGAAAGGGCCAGTAATTTATATGAGATGGACATGTACAGTTACATTGTGGTTTTAATAATGAATTAAAACATTTAGTCTCTGCTTACCCTTCTTTTTGGAGAATAGTCACTGCAGAATAAAATAGATATGGTCACAAATGAGCCTCAATATCAATCTTTTACACATCTATAAACACTGAATAATCAAGGTCCATTTCATCCCACATGTGACTGACCAATAATGCCATTAAACATATCAATCACTAGGCTATTGTGCTCCTAAGTTGGACAGCTTTTACATGTGCTGTATATTACTGACAAATCAGAAATAAATACAAAAATGACTATTGAATTATCTTTTATAAAAGCCAGTCCATATAAACGATCCACTGTAGCATTCATACATGTAATGTACTAATGATTAATATAAATCATTTTTAATTTATTGTGATTTATGGAAAGTTGGTGTTTTGTGAGAAAAATAAACTAGTTGGGAGCACATTTCACCAAACTCTGCCACAAAAGCTCTGCAGCAATTAGATGGCAGCAGTGAAATTGGCTCCATAATCTATCATTGTTTGTAAAAGTTGGAGGAATTCCAGTATGCTGGGTAAACCAGATATTTTTAAATTAACTTTTCACATAAAAGATCAATATTTTTAATTTGAATAAATCAAATAGTTGTTTATACTAGTGCTTAAAATTGCAAAGTTATGGAAGCTGAGCTGTTACAAATGCACTTTGTAAAATAATAGCTAATAATATTTCTGTGACATTGAAAAATAATGGTTTGTGTCACCATGGTGTTACAGTCATATTCAGGGGAGTAACGTATGGTAATAGGTATTATATACAATAAGTCTTAGATATAATAATAAGAAACCTGGCCCCTCACAACACAGAAATACTTACTCTTAACATCTTTAAATTCGTTCAACTATAAAAAGAATAACAATTAGTTAATAAAAGTATTAATTTAGATGGAAACCGTAACTGCCATGTCCATATTATTTCCCATTAAGGTTTCAGTATCCATCACCTACACATGTAAATCCAAATATTGTCTTCAATAGCAGCTGCTCCAGTAATTTATCAGAGGCCTTAGGAGTAAGTTATTTTACCTAAATATTCTATCACAATACTATTTTATTTGGTGGAAATATATTGAATATAGGTGGTTGTAGACAAAGGAGAAATACTTGTCAGAAAAAGATAACTGAAGAGAAGTAAAAGTGTATTATTTATTTTAATGACAGTATGAGCCTTTTACTAAAAACACAATTCCTGACCGAGAGGCCTAATATAATATTCTTTCCCTGTCATTATTGATAATAAATACATATTTTAACTTATTTTAAATGAGTTTTATAATAAAAGTGAAGTTTTAAATAATTTTCAGATTAGGGATGTAGGTAGAAAAGGTGAGACCTGTAAGGAGATCTTTTCTCTAATTATTTCTGAACACATTTAAAGTGGAAATATAGCATTTGTGCTTAGTTTAATATATATAAAATAACTTTACCATTTCTTCCTGTTTCTGAAAGAAATAAGAGATGTGAAGTATTTATTATAACAAACACAACAGATAACACAACAAATACACAATGTTATGTCTATACAACGAGTGTCATACACACAACTCTACACACACACAGACACTACTATAAAAATATCTATAATTAGAAGAAAGGTCACACATAAGCTACTTACCTCATTTGCAAATTAATTTATGTCAGGGACACTTACCATTGTGGTGTTTCTGAAAATAACACAAAGAGAGTCATTTAACAAAATAAAAATCACAGGAAGAAATAAATAGGTTACAGTTCATGAATGCTAAAATATGTGATGTAAAATATCTATAGTGTGTGATGGCTTATTTATAATGGAAAATATCCAGATTTTACCAGGTGATTAATACTAAAAGGGTAAATATTACTTTCTTAATAAAAAAATCATACACGTAAGCGAACAATGTTTTGATTCTTTATTTTACATATATTATAAATTAAGGATTATAAATAAAAGATAATAATAATAATAAACATGGACCTGATATAAGCAGTGATCTCAACAAAAACATCACAACACACAAACAGAAGAGACAGACCAGGGAAGAACTCACAAGCACAGATCAACATAGCAAACAATGGCAGATACCACCACAAGCAGTCACTAATAACACACCACATATAGGCAGTCACTAACAACACACACACAAATTAGTGGTAAAGGGGGCTTATGTACCACCAGATTTAATTTCTCATGTTCAGATCTGAAATTAAATTGAAATTGTTATCAGGGGTGTGATCAGACAACAGTCAGTGACCAACATTGTACCGGTGTGTGGGTGTGAGTCTGTGTGTCTTGAGTGTGTTTGATTGCACATTTGTGACTGTGTTATAAATATGCTGATATGGACTGACAGGCAAATATTGTTAAAAGTGATTTTGATGGCTTGAAAAGAAATGTAAATGGGACAGGTCACCTGGCTTGAAAAGAAATGTAAATGGGACAGGTCACCATAGCCTGCAATAGCTGATCAATTGTACCTATTATGGGATGTTTGCATATAGATCTGATAATACAAGTGATGTTGATATATAAGTTATGGTGCAACATGCACTGTATCTTCCTCTGTAAGAGATTTCAATGGAGTCTTTGGAATAAAAATGTCAATTACAAATCTGTTAGAAATGGAAGACAGAAGAAGAGAGGTGAAAACAGAAGGTGATTATAAGAAAAAGACAGAAGTAGAAAAAGATTAAAAAAAAAAAAAGTAAAAAAAAAAAAGAAATATAGGAGATCCCAACAATAACAGTCCATATGGAAGAGAGAAAACTAGATGTCAAACTAAGAGAATGTGACGTCATGTCATTAGCATATGACGGTCCTGGTGACAGCAAGAAGATGCGCTGCAGGGGAGGGATCAGCAGTAGGAGCTTATTGGATGATAGTAAGAAGAGAGGGGAAAGGGGACAGGGAGGTTATCGGAGAGGGGGAAGTAGGGAGGATGAGGGGGGAAAAGGAAGGAGGATAAGGGAGAAATGTAGGAGGAGGGAAAAGGAGAAGGTGGATAAGGGGGAAATGAGGAGGACAAGGGAAAAAGAGGAGGAGACGGGGGAAATTAGGAGAGGAAGGGAAAATGAGGAGGAGGATAAGGGGGAAAAGGAGAAAAATAAGGCAAAAATGAGAAGGAGAAGGATATGACGGAAGGGGGAGAATTGAGGAGGAGGATGATAAGGAGAAAAGGGAGGAGAAGGAGAAGGGGTAAAAGGAAGGGGGTAGAGGATAGGGGAAGAAAAGAAGGATAGGGGAGAAGGGGAAAAGGGTGGAGAAGAGAGGAAGGGGTAATGGTGTCTAAAAGTGGTCTGATTTTTTAATGCACCACTGTAAATACTGACATAATAATACCACCAGACAGGTTAAAGAAAGGTTATATGGATATGCCACATAACCAGTAATACTAAGTGTATAAAATATTAAGAACTTTCTGAACGTTATACTCATCACTTTAATTTCCTTCTTAATCCCCATATTTCTCTCCCATACTGATTCCTTCTTACAAGGCGAAATCATCACATGGGGTTAATTCTGTATAAAATATTTTAGTTCTTCCGATGTAAATATCCAGGAACTGCCTATGGTAGGGGTGACAAGTGGCTTGTGGTGTCAGAATCTCTGTGTAGTAAGTAATAACTCTGCCATGAGAAATATAAGTATCACTAGCGACTTGCCCGTCAAAAAATAACGGCAATAAGATTGTAAGGCAGGTAATGTTGTTTGTGTGTGAAATTGATTTTGTTGGTGTTCCAAGATCCTTTGTCACTCATTGCCAGCCTCGCTCTGAGCGCCTTTGGCTCTCATTGCGAGGCTCTTGGTTGTTTGTGTGCTATCAGCATCGCTGAGTTTTTTTGGGGGTATGGCAATGAATAATTAATAAAATAAGAAAATAATATACTTTACCTATTGTGAAGTAATATATGCAGTATTGTGTTGAAGAGCTGGCAATCTGTTTTAATGTTGCTGTAGCATACAATGCGTGTTTTCAGTGCTGTGGAGCTGCTGTGTAAGTGTCATGAATGTGTGCAGTGTGTAGTGTAAATAGTGTGCGTGCGCGAGGCAAATCCGTTAGGGTAGCTGTGTACTTCCGCATTGTGTAAGTTAGTGTTGTAAAATGGCGCCTAATGTGTGGTACGCGGCTGTGGCTGATTTTGCGTCTTTGTTTTCGGATGTCGTCCGACTTTTTCGGAAAATCCGTAGGTGTTTGGAGCTGTTTTGCGTCTTTAGAGTCCTGTAGCCTCGTTTTGGGTTTTTTCTGCGGCCATTTTTTCTCTCGCTTAGAGGATTTTCGGGTGTCTAAACTCTTTTATATCAAGTGAAATTGAGGTGTAATTTCAGTTTTCCAGGTCCTGGGTGCCTCTCCTTCCTGTAGGTAACCTTTTTATCTATTTGTTGTGTGTATTTATTGTGTTTGTAATGTTTTCATGTGCGCGGGTTTCGGACGGTAAGGTCGTAACGCATCTCGTATTTTTGTGTCGTAAGTCCGTTAATTTTGCGAGGTCCGCAGTTGCTGTTCGGCGCTCCATGCCAGCAACTGCGGCCCTCGCGTACGCTAGCCCACAGCGTTAGCAACAACCCGCATGCTCACAACTATATATGTGATGGATAACTAATATAAAGATGGAAAGATGGCAGCCATATAATAAAATGGATTTCTTTACTCTCATCCTGAACTCTTCAATGTACTCAGATTAGCTATCTCTACTTTATAAATAGCATTGTTGCTGCACAGTATAGACATTACTACTGCTACTAACTCATGAAATAAAACACTACAATCATTACTACTAAATAAACATTATAACTTTGATACTACTAGACCCAAATACTCACATAAAAGGCTCTTGGAGATCCCGGGTACATAAGCAGGGGCTGAGGCTCTACATTACACTACACATACATGTAAACATTGTCACAGTCCCTTAAACCAAGTATCAAGCCCATTGTAATAATCCTTGAGTTTGGTAATCACTTGGGCTAGTGCCTCAAATAAAGAGTCCATGGGACAAGGGGGACTAGGACATTATGGTTTTGGGACATAAAGTGAAATTTCTTGTGACACTGACAAGTGACAGATTATGTTACAATGGATAAGAATGGCAATGCCAGGAACAATTTGGTCTATAATTTAGGGATATTTAGTGAAATGGCCAGTAATTTACATGAGATGGATATGTACAGTTACATTGTGGTTTTAATAATGAATTAAAACATTTAGTCTCTACATACCTTTCTTTTTGGAGAATAGTCTCTGCAGAATAAAATAGATATGGTCACAAATGAGCCTCAATATCAATCTTTTACACATCTATAAACCCTGAATAATCAAGGTCCATTTCATCCCACATGTGACTGACCAATAATGCCATTAAACATATCAATCACTAGGCTATTGTGCTCCTAAGTTGGACAGCTTTTACATGTGCTGTATATTACTGCCAAATCAGAAATAAATAAAAAAATGACTATTGAATTATCTTTTATAAAAGCCAGTCCATGTCAACGATCCACTGTAGCATTCATACATGTAATGTAGTAATGATTAGTATAAATCATTTTTAATTTATTGTGATTTATGGAAAGTTGGTGTTTTGTGAGAAAACTAAACTAGTTGGGAGCACATTTCACCACACTCTGCCACAAAAGCTCTGCAGCAATTAGATGGCAGCAGTGAAATTGGCTCCATAATCTATCATTGTTTATAAAAGTTGGAGGAATTCCAGTATGTTGGGTAAACCAGATATTTTTAAATTAACTTTTCACATAAAAGATCAATATTTTTAATTTGAATAAATCAAATAGTTGTTTATACTAGTGCTTAATATTGCAAAGTTATGAAGCTGAGCTGTTACAAATGCACTTTGTAAAATAATAGCTAATAATATTTCTGTGACATTGAAAAATAATGGTTTGTGTCACCATGGTGTTACAGTCATATTCAAGAGAGTACTGTATGGTAATAGGTATTATATACAATAAATCTTAGATATAATAATAAGAAACCTGGCCCCTCACAACACAGAAATACTTACTCTTAAGATCTTTCAATTCATTCAACTATAAAAAGAATAACAATTAGTTAATAAAAGTATTAATTTAGATGGAAACCATAACTGCCATGTCCATATTATTTCCCATTAAGGTTGTCAGTATCCATCACCTACACATGTAAATCCAAATATTGTCTTCAATAGCAGCGGCTCCAGTAATTTATCAGAGGCATTAGGAGTAAGTTATTTTACCTAAATATTCTATCACAATACTATTTTATTTGGTGGAAATATATTGAATATAGGTGGTTGTAGACAAAGGAGAAATACTTGTCAGAAAAAGATAACTGAAGAAAAGTAAAAGTGTATTATTTATTTTAATGACAGTATGAGCCTTGTACTAAAAACACAATTCCTGACCGAGAGGCCTAATATAATATTCTTTCCCTGTCATTATTGATAATAAATAAATATTTTAACTTATTTAAATGAGTTTTATAATAAAAGTGAAGTTTTAAATAATTTTCAGATTAGGGATGTAGGTAGAAAAGGTGAGACCTGTAAGGAGATCTTTTCTCTAATTATTTCTGAACACATTTAAAGTGGAAATATAGCATTTGTGCTTAGTTTAATATATATAAAATAACTTTACCATTTCTTCCTGTTTCTGAAAGAAATAAGAGATGTGAAGTATTTATTATAACAAACACAACAGATAACACAACAAATACACAATGTTATGTCTATACAACGAGTGTCATACACACAACTCTACACACACACAGACACTACTATAAAAATATCTATATTTAGAAGAAAGGTCACACATAAGCTACTTACCTCATTTGCAAATTAATTTATGTCAGGGACACTTACCATTGTGGTGTTTCTGAAAATAACACAAAGAGAGTCATTTAACAAAATAAAAATCACAAAAAAAAAAAATAGGTTACATTTCATGAATGCTAAAATATGTGATGTAAAATATCTAAAGTGTGATGGCTTATTTATAATGGAAAATATCCAGATTTTACCAGGTGATTAAAACTAAAAGGGTAAATATTACTTTCTTAATATAAAAATCATACACGTAAGCGAACAATGTTTTGATTCATTATTTTACATATATTATAAATTAAGGATTATAAATAAAAGATAATAATAATAATAATAATAATAATAATAAACATGGACCTGATATAAGCAGTGATCTCAACAAAAACATCACAACACACAAACAGAAGAGACAGACCAGTGAAGAAGTCACAAGCACAGACCAAGATAGCAAACAATGGCAGATACCACCACAAGCAGTCACTAATAACACACCACACATAGGCAGTCACTAACAACACACACACACAAATTAGTGGTAAGGGGGGCTTATGTACCACCAGATTTAATTTCTCATGTTCAGATCTGAAATTAAATTGAAATTGTTATCAGGGGTGTGATCAGACAACAGTCAGTGACCAACATTGTACCGGTGTGTGGGTGTGAGTCTGTGTGTCTTGAGTGTGTTTGATTGCACATTTGTGACTGTGTTATAAATATGCTGATATGGACTGACAGGCAAATATTGTTAAAAGTGATTGTGATGGCTTGAAAAGAAATGTAAATGGGACAGGTCACCTGGCTTGAAAAGAAATGTAAATGGGACAGGTCACCATAGCCTGCAATAGCTGATCAATTGTACCTATTATGGGATGTTTGCATATAGATCTGATAATACAAGTGATGTTGATATATAAGTTATGGTGCAACACGCACTGTATCTTCCTCTGTAAGAGATTTCAATGGAGTCTTTGGAATAAAAATGTCAATTACAAATCTATTAGAAATTAAAGACTGAAGAAGAGAGGTGAAAACAGAAGGTGATTATAAGAAAAAGACAGAAGTAGAAAAAGATTTAAAAAAAAAAAAAGTAAAAAAAAAAAAAAGAAATATAGGAGATCCCAACAATAACAGTCCATATGGAAGAGAGAAAACTAGATGTCAAACTAAGAGAATGTGACGTCACGTCATTAGCATATGACAGTCCTGGTGACAGCAAGAAGATGCGCTGCAGGGGAGGGATCAGCAGTAGGAGCTTATTGGATGATAGTAAGAAGAGAGGGGAAAGGGGACAGGGAGGTTATCGGAGAGGGGGAAGTAGGGAGGATGAGGGGGGAAAAGGAAGGAGGATAAGGGAGAAATGTAGGAGGAGGGAAAAGGAGAAGGTGGATAAGGGGGAAATGAGGAGGGCAAGAAAAAAAGAGGAGGAGAAGGAGGAAATTAGGAGAGGAAGGGAAAATGAGGAGGAGGATAAGGGGGAAAGGGAGAAAAATAAGGCAAAAATGAGAAGGAGAAGGATATGACGGAAGGGGGAGAATTGAGGAGGAGGATGATAAGGAGAAAAGGGAGGAGAAGGAGAAGGGGTAAAAGGAAGGGGGTAGAGGATAGGGGAAGAAAAGAAGGATAGGGGAGAAGGGGAAAAGGGTGGAGAAGAGAGGAAGGGGTAATGGTGTCTAAAAGTGGTCTGATTTTTTAATGCACCACTGTAAATACTGACATAATAATACCGCCAGACAGGTTAAAGAAAGGTTATATGGATATGCCACATAACCAGTAATACTAAGTGTATAAAATATTAAGAACTTTCTGAACGTTATACACATCACTTTAATTTCCTTCTTAATCCCCATATTTCTCTCCCATACTGATTCCTTCTTACAAGGCGAAATCATCACATGGGGTTAATTCTGTATAAAATATTTTAGTTCTTCCGATGTAAATATCCAGGAACTGCCTATGGTAGGGGTGACAAGTGACTTGTGGTGCCAAAATCTCTGTGTAATAAGTAATAACTCTGCCATGAGAAATATAAGTATCACTAGCGACTTGCCCGTCAAAAAATAACGGCAATAAGATTGTAAGGCAGGTAATGTTATTTGTGTACGAAATTAATTTTGTTGGTGATCCAAGATCCTTCGGCACTCATTGCGAGCCTCGCTCTGAGCGCCTTTGGCTCTCATTGCGAGGCTCTTGGTTGTTTGTGTGCTATCAGCAGCGTTGAGTTTTTTTGGGGGTATGGCAATGAATAATTAATAAAATAAGAAAATAATATACCTTACCTATTGTGAAGTAATATATGCAGTATTGTGTTGAAGAGCTGGCAATCTGTTTTAATGTTGCTGTAGCATACAATGTGTGTTTTCAGTGCTGTGGAGCTGCTGTGTAAGTGTCATGAATGTGTGCAGTGTGTAGTGTAAATAGTGTGCGTGCGCGAGGCAAATCCGTTAGGGTAGCTGTGTACTTCCGCATTGTGTAAGTTAGTGTTCTAAAATGGCGCCTAATGTGTGGTAAGCGGCTGTGGCTGATTTTGCGTCCTTGTTTTCGGATGTCGTCCGACTTTTTCGGAAAATCCGTATCAGTTTGGTGGTGTTTTGCATGTTTAGGGTCCTTTAGCCTCGTTTTCGTTTTGTTAGGGCGGCCATTTTTTCTCTCGCTTAGGTGATTTTCGGGTGTCTAAAACTCTGTAATTTGGACTTAAATCGAGGTGTCACTTCACTTGCAGAGGTCCTGGGTTCCATCATCCCCCCCCCCCCCCCCCCGTTGCTGTTGGTAAGCTTTTTATGTGTTTGTTGTGTGTATTTCTTGTGTTTCTGTTTTTCGGGTCTAACGGTTGCGTCCTTGTTTTCGGATCTCGTACATCTTTTTCGGAAAATCAGTAGGTGTTTGGAGCTGTTTTGCGTCTTTAGAGTCCTGTAGCCTCATTTTGGGTTTTTTCGGCTGCCATTTTTTCTCTCGCTTAGGGGATTTTCGGGTGCCTAAACTCTTTTATTTCAAGTTAAATTGAGGTGTAATTTCAGTTTTCCAGGTCCTGGGTGCCTCTCCTTCCTGTAGGTAACCTTTTTATCTATTTGTTGTGTGTATTTATTGTGTTTGTAATGTTTTCATGTGCGCGGGTTTCAGACGGTAAGGTCGTAACGCATCTCGTATTTTTGTGTCGTAAGTCCGTTAATTTTGCGAGGTCCGCAGTTGCTGTTCAGCGCTCCATGCCAGCAACTGCGGCCCTCGCGAACGCGAGCCCACAGCGTTAGCAACAACCCGCATGCTAACAACTATATATGTGATGGATAACTAATATAAAGATGGAAAGATGGCAGCCATATAATAAAATGGATTTCTTTACTCTCATCCTGAACTCTTCAATGTACTCAGATTAGCTATCTCTACTTTATAAATAGCATTGTTGCTGCACAGTATAGACATTACTACTGCTACTAACTCATGAAATAAAACACTACAATCATTACTACTAAATAAACATTATAACTTTGATACTACTAGACCCAAATACTCACATAAAAGGCTCTTGGAGATCCCGGGTACATAAGCAGGGGCTGAGGCTCTACATTACACTACACATACATGTAAACATTGTCACAGTCCCTTAAACCAAGTATCAAGCCGATTGTAATAATCCTTGAGGTTGGTAATCACTTGGGCTAGTGCCTCAAATAAAGAGTCCATGGGTCAGGGGGACTAGGACATTATGGTTTTGGGACATAAAGTGACAGTTCTTGTGACACTGAGAAGTGACAGATTGTGTTACAATGGATAAGAATGGCAATGCCAGGAACAATTTGGTCTATAATTTAGGGATATTTAGTTAAATGGCCAGTAATTTATATGAGATGGACATGTGCGGTTACATTGTGGTTTTAATAATAAATTAAAACATTTAGTCTCTACTTACCCTTTTTTTGGGAGAACAGTCACTGCAGAATAAAATAGATATGGTCACAAATGAGCCTCAATATCAATCTTTTACGCATCTATAAACACTGAATAATCAAGGTCCATTTCATCCCACATGTGACTGACCAATAATCCCATTAAACATATCAATCCCTAGGCTATTGTGCTCCTAAGTTGGACAGCTTTTACATGTGCTGTATATTACTGACAAATCAGAAATAAATAAAAAAATGACTATTGAATTATCTTTTATAAAAGCCAGTCCATATAAACGATCCACTGTAGCATTCATACATGTAATGTACTAATGATTAATATAAATCATTTTTAATTTATTGTGATTTACGGAAAGTTGGTGTTTTGTGAGAAAAATAAACTAGTTGGGAGCACATTTCACCACACTCTGCCACAAAAGCTCTGCAGCAATTAGATGGCAGCAGTGAAATTGGCTCCATAATCTATCATTGTTTATAAAAGTTGGAGGAATTCCAGTATGTTGGGTAAACCAGATATTTTTAAATTAACTTTTCACATAAAAGATCAATATTTTTAATTTGAATAAATCAAATAGTTGTTTATACTAGTGCTTAAAATTGCAAAGTTATGGAAGCTGAGCTGTTACAAATGCACTTTGTAAAATAATAGCTAATAATATTTCTGTGACATTGAAAAATAATGGTTTGTGTCACCATGGTGTTACAGTCATATTCAGGGGAGTAACGTATGGTAATAGGTATTATATACAATAAATCTTAGATATAATAATAAGAAACCTGGCCCCTCACAACACAGAAATACTTACTCTTAACATCTTTAAATTCGTTCAACTATAAAAAGAATAACAATTAGTTAATAAAAGTATTAATTTAGATGGAAACCGTAACTGCCATGTCCATATTATTTCCCATTAAGGTTGTCAGTATCCATCACCTACACATGTAAATCCAAATATTGTCTTCAATAGCAGCTGCTCCAGTAATTTCCCAGAGGCATTAGGAGTAAGTTATTTTACCTAAATATTCTATCACGATACTATTTTATTTGGTGGAAATACATTGAATATAGGTGGTTGTAGACAAAGGAGAAATACTTGTCATAAAAAGATAACTGAAGAGAAGTAAAAGTGTATTATTTATTTTAATGACAGTATGAGCCTTTTACTAAAAACACAATTCCTGACCGAGAGGCCTAATATAATATTCTTTCCCTGTCATTATTGATAATAAATACATATTTTAACTTATTTTAAATGAGTTTTATAATAAAAGTGAAGTTTTAAATAATTTTCAGATTAGGGATGTAGGTAGAAAAGGTGAGACCTGTAAGGAGATCTTTTCTCTAATTATTTCTGAACACATTTAAAGTGGAAATATAGCATTTGTGCTTAGTTTAATATATATAAAATAACTTTACCATTTCTTCCTGTTTCTGAAAGAAATAAGAGATGTGAAGTATTTATTATAACAAACACAACAGATAACACAACAAATACACAATGTTATGTCTATACAACGAGTGTCATACACACAACTCTACACACACAGACACTACTATAAAAATATCTATAATTAGAAGAAAAGTCACACATAAGCTACTTACCTCATTTTCTAATGAATTTATGTCAGGGACACTTACCATTGTGGTGTTTCTGAAAATAACACAAAGAGAGTCATTTAACAAAATAAAAATCACAGGAAGAAATAAATAGGTTACATTTCATGAATGCTAAAATATGTGATGTAAAATATCTAAAGTGTGATGGCTTATTTATAATGGAAAATATCCAGATTTTACCAGGTGATTAATACTAAAAGGGTAAATATTACTTTCTTAATATAAAAATCATACACGTAAGCGAACAATGTTTTGATTAATTATTTTACATATATTATAAATTAAGGATTATAAATAAAAGATAATAATAATAATAATAATAATAATAATAATAATAATAATAAACATGGACCTGATATAAGCAGTGATCTCAACAAAAACATCACAACACACAAACAGAAGAGACAGACCAGTGAAGATCTCACAAGCACAGACCAAGATAGCAAACAATGGCAGATACCACCACAAGCAGTCACTAATAACACACCACACATAGGCAGTCACTAACAACACACTCACAAATTAGTGGTAAGGGGGGCTTATGTACCACCAGATTTAATTTCTCATGTTCAGATCTGAAATTAAATTGAAATTGTTATCAGGGGTGTGATCAGACAACAGTCAGTGACCAACATTGTACCGGTGTGTGGGTGTGAGTCTGTGTGTCTTGAGTGTGTTTGATTGCACATTTGTGACTGTGTTATAAATATGCTGATATGGACTGACAGGCAAATATTGTTAAAAGTGATTTTGATGGCTTGAAAAGAAATGTAAATGGGACAGGTCACCTGGCTTGAAAAGAAATGTAAATGGGACAGGTCACCATAGCCTGCAATAGCTGATCAATTGTACCTATTATGGAATGTTTGCATGTAGATCTGATAATACAAGTGATGTTGATATATAAGTTATGGTGCAACACGCACTGTATCTTCCTCTGTAAGAGATTTCAATGGAGTCTTTGGAATAAAAATGTCAATTACAAATCTATTAGAAATGGAAGACAGAAGAAGAGAGGTGAAAACAGAAGGTGATTATAAGAAAAAGACAGAAGTAGAAAAAGATAAAAAAAAAAAAAGAAAAGAAAAAAAAAAGAAATATAGGAGATCCCAATAATAACAGTCCATATGGAAGAGAGAAAACTAGATGGCAAACTAAGAGAATGTGACGTCACGTCATTAGCATATGACGGTCCTGGTGACAGCAAGAAGATGCGCTGCAGGGGAGGGATCAGCAGTAGGAGCTTATTGGATGATAGTAAGAAGAGAGGGGAAAGGGGACAGGGAGGTTATCGGAGAGGGGGAAGTAGGGAGGATGAGGGGGGAAAAGGAAGGAGGATAAGGGAGAAATGTAGGAGGAGAGAAAAGGAGAAGGTGGATAAGGGGGAAATGAGGAGGACAAGGGAAAAAGAGGAGGAGAAGGGGGAAATGAGGAGGACAAGGGAAAAAGAGGAGGATAAGGGGAAAAGGAGAAAAATAAATCAAAAATGAGAAGGAGAAGGATATGACGGAAGGGGGAGAATTGAGGAGGAGGACGATAAGGAGAAAAGGGAGGAGAAGGAGAAGGGGTAAAAGGAAAGGGGTAGAGGATAGGGGAAGAAAAGAAGGATAGGGGAGAAGGGAAAAAGGGTGGAGAAGAGAGGAAGGGGTAATGGTGTCTAAAAGTGGTCTGATTTTTTAATGCACCACTGTAAATACTGACATAATAATACCGCCAGACAGGTTAAAGAAAGGTTATATGGATATGCCACATAACCAGTAATACTAAGTGTATAAAATATTAAGAACTTTCTAAACGTTATACTCATCACTTTAATTTCCTTCTTAATCCCCATATTTCTCTCCCATACTGATTCCTTCTTACAAGGCGAAATCATCACATGGGGTTAATTCTGTATAAAATATTTTAGTTCTTCCGATGTAAATATCCAGGAACTGCCTATGGTAGGGGTGACAAGTGGCTTGTGGTGCCAGAATCTCTGTGTAGTAAGTAATAACTCTGCCATGAGAAATATAAGTATCACTAGCGACTTGCCCGTCAAAAAATAACGGCAATAAGATTGTAAGGCAGGTAATGTTGTTTGTGTGCGAAATTAATTTTGTTGGTGTTCCAAGATCCTTCGTCACTCATTGCCAGCCTCGCTCTGAGCGCCTTTGGCTCTCATTGCGAGGCTCTTGGTTGTTTGTGTGCTATCAGCAGCGTTGAGTTTTTTTGGGGGTATGGCAATGAATAATTAATAAAATAAGAAAATAATATACTTTACAAATTGTGAAGTAATATATGCAGTATTGTGTTGAAGAGCTGGCAATCTGTTTTAATGTTGCTGTAGCATACAATGTGTGTTTTCAGTGCTGTGGAGCTGCTGTGTAAGTGTCATGAATGTGTGCAGTGTGTAGTGTAAATAGTATGCGTGCGCGAGGCAAATCCGTTAGGGTAGCTGTGTACTTCCGCATTGTGTAAGTTAGTGTTGTAAAATGGCGCCTAATGTGTGGTACGCGGCTGTGGCTGATTTTACGTCCTTGTTTTCGGATGTCATCCGACTTACGTAGGGGTTTGGTGGTGTTTTGCATGTTTAGGGTCCTTTAGCCTCGTTGTCCTTTTGTTCGGGCTGCCATTTTTTCTCTCGCTTAGGTGATTTTCTGGTGTGTCTAAAACTCTGAAATTTGGACTTAAATCGAGGTGTAACTTCACTTGCAGAGGTCCTGGGTGCTGGGTGCCCCCCCCCCCTCCCCGTTGCTGTTGGTAAGCTTTTTATGTGTTTGTTGAGTGTATTTCTTGTGTTTCTAATGTTTTTCGGGTCTAACGGTTGCGTCCTTGTTTTCGGATCTCGTACATCTTTTTCGGAAAATCCGTAGGTGTTTGGAGCTGTTTTGCGTCTTTATGAACCCACGGCAGAGCAAAGTGGAAGGGGAGTGGGTGGTGACCAGAGAAGGAAGCAAAGGATAGGAGTGGTTGCTGATTGGTAGAGAGGGGAGAGAGGAGGGGTTTCAGCAGAAGTTTCTTAAAGAGATGTGTGTGGCAGTGAGCACACATTGAGCCTAAGCAAAGAGCTGTAGGTAGTTGTGTAACAGTCTATTATTCCCCATTTACCCATAATGTCATCTGCAGACATGGAGTCTCTGCTAGGTCAGATTAGGGAGGCTGTAGCTGAAAAAGGCCAGGATTGGCTGTCAGCGTTGGTGGCCTCCATCCCCAGAGTTACCCCTGCTAGGGACAGTTCTCCCTCTATGGTTCCACCTTCCCCTCCTCCTATTTATAGTAGGGTACCATCCCCTGACATCCCCAATTCCCCCCCTTTCCCTCCTCCTGGATCCCCCCTCCTTCACCTATCTCCCTCTCCCCCATCCACCTCGGCCATCCTACCTCAAGAGGCCTGGCATCGTCCCTCCAGAAGAACCAGGCCTCCGGCAAGACTGAGCCTTGGTCCATCAGCCCCTTCAGTGAGCCAGCCGGTCCCTCCTGCTGGTCTGAACGATGCTGGGCCTGGAGTGAAGTCGCGGGCGAAGAGGCACGCCGGTGAAACATCTAGCGGGCGGAAGGTACCCCGGTTGGGAGTTGCTGAGAAGGCACAACATGTGGTCCGGCAGCAGGAGCTGGCACGTGGCTCCAGGAAGCTCGGCGGGATGAAAATGGCGCGACCGGAAGTGACGTCAGCCTCACTTCCGGCGGCTCGGCGGAGGACGGCGTAGGCCAGCAGGGACGGCGCTGACATCAGGAAGGGTGAATTACGGGTCCCGCGGGATCTGAGGTCTGTGATCATCACAGGCACTGGGTCAGCCGCAGCAGTGAGGTCTGATGCTGGGTCTGAGAGGCAGCAAGCCCAGGAAGAGGCAGTGCCACCTGGGGGTGTGGACCAGCCACAACCCAGGGTGGTGGGTATGCTCACTAGGAGCAGGGGGGTCATAGGCCTGGGAAGGGAGCTACCTGTGGGGGGAGCCAGGGCACTAGAACAGAGAATTAGGAGCCAGCAGCAGGCACCCCCCCCCCAGGCAGATGGATTATTCAGCACCCAGAGGAGCCCAGGGGACAGACAACCTGATGGGGAGGTGCGGGTTAACCCTGTCACGACAAGGCCAGGCGGGAGGGGGTTACAGGCTAGAACCCAAGCCGGGAATGGGTGCAAAAGGGCCCCACTGGTGGAGGGGCCTGGTAGCCGGGTAAGCCAGGCAAGGAGAGAAGTTTCTATAGAGCCCAGGGCTGGAGTGGCAGCTGCAGGGTATTTGGAGGACGCAGAGAGCGACGAGCAGGGTGGGAGGTATGACACTTCATCCCCAGACGAGAGGTCGGAGAGTGGGGTAGTAGATGGAGGAAGGCAAGGCAGAAGCTACTCCCCTGGTAGAACTAGGGTTAGGATCAGGAGTGGAAGGCGGCGAGAGGAGACCTCACAGAAATTACACTGCAGGAGGAGTGGCAGGGATGAGCCCCACAGGCTGGAAAGGGCCTTGGGGGGGGAGGCAAGGAATGTCTCATGTGTACCAATCACATAGGTCCTCGGCCTTTTATACAGGTTCACAGATGTCATCAGCACGAGCGGCAGCGACACGCCGGCAGAGTGGCGACAACAACCCATCAAGTTCACTTGCCGCACGGTGGGATGCTATCCCGGCGGATTTGTGCAGGAAAGCAGCAACACCTAACTCTGGAGGTGAGTGCCTTGCACACGGCTCATGCACACACACAGCACAATCAATACAAGGAACACAATCAGACACTATAGTGGAGCTCCTGAGGACTGTGTTGTCTAAGTTAGAAGGTGGGAAGTCAGCGGCGCTGGCATGGGTCCCAGCAACGCTGGTAGATGCAGGAAGGGGGCAGGCAGAGAGGGCGGGGGAGAGCCAGAAAACAGGTAGGAGTGACTCGGCATCTATCGTGGTAGCGGATACGGCGCTAGCAGCCCCCACCCTCTGCAGGATAGGCCCTCTGGGAGTTCACGTAGCGCAGGAGCTAAAAGATAGAATATGGAAGCGGGAGTTTATAGAATTATTTTCCTTGCTACCGCTGGATCAGGACTCATCCCGGGATGAGGGCAAAAAAGAAGAGGATGAGAGGAAGCGTAGGTTTAGGAGAATCCCAAAAACCTTCGCGAATTGGTCGCAAGCGTTCACAATCTTGGCAAGCATAGTCGGGGAAAGGAAGCCAGAATATTGCTGTGCTCTATTCTGCTACCAGGACGAAATAGACAGCATCCATAGGACATATGGGGGGATGGCCTGGTGGGCGTACGACGAACAGTTCAGGCAGAGGATGGCTGTTAGGGAGGAAATGAGATGGGATGATAGGGAGGTAGGCATATGGATAAAGATAGTCACCCCACTCAGAGCGGCTCAGTCCTTTCGTGGGTCCGGTAATAGGCAGCAGCAGGTCACCAGCTCGGTAAGGAAGGGATGTTGTTTCCTATACAACGAAAGTTCATGCAAATGGGGATCTGCCTGCAGATTCAGGCACGAGTGTTCGGAATGCGGGCATCCACACCCATTGTTCCGGTGTTTCAAGAAATTGCGCGGAACTGCAGAGCAGTCTGAGCCCGTTTCCAAAGGCGAGAACACCGATCAGGCTAGAAAGGATGCTTCCTTGGTTAAAAATGTACGGTAGGCGTAGAGGGTATGCTAAAAAGGCGGAGTTGATCCGTGATGGTTTTGACAGCGGTTTTTCTATTCCTTTTAAGACTTTTCCTGAGCTATTGTTCGTTCCCCCTAGTTTAAAATCGGCAGGTCAGTTTCCCGGCATCGTTAAGGAAAAGATTACAAAAGAACTCGCTTTGGGACGGATGGCTGGCCCCTTTCGGGAGCCACCCGTCCCAAACTTGAGGTTATCGCCATTAGGCGTGGTTCCCAAAAAGGAGCCTGGCAAGTACAGGCTGATTCATCACCTTTCTTACCCCAAAGGGGGATCGGTGAATGATGAGATCGATAAGGACTTGTCAGCGGTTAGGTACACCCCATTTGATCAGGCCATAAAGCTCGTTCGGTTAGCAGGCAGGGGCGCCCTATTGGCAAAGGTAGACATTGAGTCTGCTTTCAGATTGCTTCCGGTAAACGCGGAGAGTCAGCATCTACTAGGTTGCCACTTTCAAGGCAACTATTATGTCGATTTGTGTTTGCCTATGGGATGCTCTATATCATGCGCGTATTTTGAAGCTTTCAGTTCCTTTGTTCAATGGGTGGTTCATGTCAAGTCAGGATCCAAGTCCCTAGTCCATTATTTAGATGATTTCCTTTTTGTTGGACAAGGGGGTTCTCAGGTATGTGGGGATCTGATGGACGTGTTCATGTCCGTAGCGAAAGACTTTGGGATCCCTATTGCGAGAGAAAAGACAGAGGGTCCATGTACAGTGCTTAGCTTCCTGGGGATTACAATTGATTCAGGGAGGTTAGAGTGTCGTCTGCCGGACGATAAAATAACTGATCCCAGGGCCAGAGTGGAGGAAACACGGGGAGCCCGGAAAGTGACCCTTAAGGCCCTTCAGTCTCTGATAGGAAAGTTAAACTTTGCCTGTCGGATAATTCCTATGGGAAGGATTTTTTCTAGGCGCTTGTCGTTGGCGACTGCTGGGGTTAAACAGCCTCATCACTTTATTAGGGTCACCAGGGATATTAAGGAGGATTTAGAAGTGTGGTTAAGGTTCTTGGATTCTTTTAACGGGAGATGTTTTATCCCGGCAGTTCCCGTCAACAACTCGGAGATAGACCTTTTTACGGATGCAGCCGGTAGCGTCGGATTCAGGGCCTATTTAAAGGGGCAATGGTGCGCTGAGCAGTGGCTGCCGGAGTGGGTTTCAATAGGGCTAACTAAAAATGTGGCATTCCTAGAACTCTTTCCTATAGTGATCGCAATGTTTATTTAGGGGGATCAGCTTAGAGACCAGCAGCTGATATTTCATTGTGACAACATGGGGGTGGTTCAGGCGGTCAATTCACTGTCGGCTTCCTCTTTGCCGGTGATGAGATTGATCAGACAGTTGGTTCTTAGGTGCATGCAGTGTAACATTAACTTTAGGGCTAAGCATGTACCTGGGGTTCAAAATGTGATAGCAGATGCGTTGTCCCGGTCACAGTGGGATCGTTTCCGGCAGGTGGCTCCAGCGGCGTCCGAGACAGGAATCCCGTTACCACGCCACTTATGGAACATGGGAGCGTGGAGCTAGGGGAGTTGATAAAGAATTCGCTGGCACCAACCACATGGAGGGGTTATAAGAAAGTGTGGCTGGAGTGGGAAGCTTTTGGGGAAGAATTAGCCAGAAAAAGTGGCGGTGAGGTAAATGATCTGAGTACCCTCATCGCGTTCATGCTGCAGTGCCAGGAGCGGGGAATATCCCCGTCCGTGGTAGGTAGGAAGATAACAGCCCTGGCCTTCATGTTGAAGCTGCAGGGGAGGCCAGACGTCACAAAAAATTTCTGTGTGAGGCAGGCTTTAAAGGGAATGAGACGGGGGACCAAAAGAAAGGATGTGAGGAGGCCTATATCATTTGCAGTTTTGCAATCCTTATATGGCGAGCTAGGTGGAATTAGCAAATCTGAGTACGAGGCGCTATTGTTTCGGACGGCCTTTTCGCTCGCTTTCTTTGGGGCGTTTCGGATTAGCGAACTGGTAAGCCGGAACAAGACAGTTATGGGAGGTCTTCAGGATCAGGATGTAGAAGATTTGGGTCATTCACTGGTTATATGGGTTAGGCGGTCGAAGACCGACATTTATGGTAAGGGGTCTGCCATTTATTTGCATCCTATTTCATTCGCAGTCTGCACTTGTAAATTAGTAACTAGTTTCAGGGTAGTTAGAGGTAAGAAGCAGGGTTCCTTCCTAATGCACGAAGATGGGAGTCCTTTATCTCAGTTCCAGTTCATTTCCGTTCTCAAGTTAACATTGGGTAGAATTGGGCTAACACCATCTCAGTTTGGGTCGCATTCGTTTAGGATAGGGGCAGCAACTGAGGCAGCGGGGTCAGGTATGGGGGATGACTGGGTTAAGAGAATAGGTAGATGGGGGTCTAATAGCTTCAGATCATATATTCGGCCAGAGTTAGTGACTGGTAATTAAGGCTTTCTTTATGACAGGTTCCACCTGGCAGGTGTGGCTCACGGGTCACTCGTATATTTACTGGACCAGGAAGGAGGCTGGGATCAAGGATGGAGGTTTGCAGCTGGGATTCCCTTCAGATCGGGTGTCACTCCAGTGGTTGGGGGTTAGAGGGTTTAAGTGGCACAAGCTGGTGGAGCATATAGCGGGGTATGCCAGAATGTTTGAAGAGCCCGAGGTGCTGTTTGTTCACGCTGGGGGAAATGACGTAGGCAACATGCCAATCAAGGAGTTGATCAGGATAATGAAGCGTGATGTGGAGCGCTTGTTGGCTCTCTTCCCGGGTTTGGTGATAGTATGGTCAGAAATGATACAGCGTAGGAAGTGGAGGGCTCCCATGGATGGGGCAACAATGGACAGGTGTAGGAAGCGAGTCAACAAGGCAATGTCGAGTTTCATTAGGAGGCATGGAGGGATCTCCATAAGGCACGTTGACTTTGAGATAGTTGACGTTGAGGGATATTTTATGAAAGATGGGGTGCACTTAAATCCAATTGGGTTAAATTTGTTTATTTATGCAATTAAGGACAGCATTGCAAGGGCCATAGCTTCGGTGGCGGAACGCACGTGACGTGCGTTTGTGGCGGTAGTGCTTGCCCTCCTACGTTGGTGAAGGAGGAGGAGCCTCTAGGGGCACGGGGTCCCCTGAGGGGTATTAGGCTAAGTAGGGCGGGCAAGCACTAGTTGGTATATTGGTTAATTAAAATTTGGTTTTGGTTTACCTGTTAAGTCTAATAAAGAAGCTGTGGCCAGTTTTTTATATCCAGATTGGTGTCATGTCGTTATTTCAGGTTTGTTGGGCTTTGGGGATATCCCACGTATGACGGTAACTGGTCAATGAACCCACGGCAGAGCAAAGTGGAAGGGGAGTGGGTGGTGACCAGAGAAGGAAGCAAAGGATAGGAGTGGTTGTTGATTGGTAGAAAGGGGAGAGAGGAGGGGTTTCAGCAGAAGTTTCTTAAAGAGATGTGTGTGGCAGTGAGCACACATTGAGCCTAAGCAAAGAGCTGTAGGTTAGTTCCCACCCTCCCTCCCACTTGTTTCGCTATCTTGGAATGTTATTCAAAAAAAAAAAAAAAAAAGAATAAAAGTTTTGTAAGATATATGGTACGTGTTTTATATGTCACAGCAGGGGGCGGTAGTGCTTGCCCTCCTACGTTGGTGAAGGAGGAGGAGCCTCTAGGGGCACGGGGTCCCCTGAGGGGTATTAGGCTAAGTAGGGCGGGCAAGCACTAGTTGGTATATTGGTTAATTAAAATTTGATTTTGGTTTAACTGTTAAGTCTAATAAAGAAGCTGTGGCCAGTTTTTTATACCCAGATTGGTGTCATGTCGTTATTTCAGGTTTGTTGGGATTTGGGGATATCCCAGGTATGACGGTAACTGGTCAAGAGTCCTGTAGCCTCGTTTTGGGTTTTTTCTGTGGCCATTTTTTTTTCTCGCTTAGAGGATTTTCGGGTGTCTAAACTCTTTTATATCAAGTGAAATTGAGGTGTAATTTCAGTTTTCCAGGTCCTGGGTGCCTCTCCTTCCTGTAGGTAACCTTTTTATCTATTTGTTGTGTGTATTTGTTGTGTTTGTAATGTTTTCATGTGCGCGGGTTTTGTACGGTAAGGTCGTAACGCATCTTGTATTTTTGTGTCGTAAGTCCGTTAATTTTGCGAGGTCCGCAGTTGCTGTTCGGTGCTCCATGCCAGCAACTGCGGCCCTCGCGAACGCGAGCCCACAGCGTTAGCAACAACCCGCATGCTCACAACTATATATGTGATGGATAACTAATACAAAGATGGAAAGATGGCAGAAATATAATAAAATGGATTTCTTTACTCTCATCCTAAACTCTTTTTTCTGAAGAGTAACAATGTATTCAGATTAGCTATCTCTACTTTATAAATAGCATTGTTGCTGCACAGTATAGAAATTACTACTGCTACTAACTCATGAAATAAAACACTACAATCATTACTACTAAATAAACATTATAACTTTGATACTACTAGACGCAAATACTCACATAAAAGGCTCTTGGAGATCCCGGGTACATAAGCAGGGGCTGAGGCTCTACATTACACTAAACATACATGTACAAATTGTCACAGTCCCTTAAACCAAGTATCAAGCCCATTGCAATAATCCTTGAGTCTGGTAATCACTTGGGCTAGTGCCTCAAATAAAGAGTCCATGGGTCAAGGGGGACTAGGACATTATGGTTTTGGGACATAAAGTGACATTTCTTGTGACACTGAGAAGTGACAAATTGTGTTACAATGGATAAGAATGGCAATGCCAGGAACAATTTGGTCTATAATTTAGGGATATTTAGTGAAATGGCCAGTAATTTACATGAGATGGACATGTACAGTTACATTGTGGTTTTAATAATGAATTAAAACATTTAGTCATTGCTTACCCTTTTTTTTGGAGAACAGTCACTGCAGAATAAAATAGATATGGTCACAAATGAGTCTCAATATCAATCTTTTACACATCTATAAACCCTGAATAATCAAGGTCCATTTCATCTCACATGTGACTGACCAATAATGCCATGAAACATATCAATCACTAGGCTATTGTGCTCCTAAGTTGGACAGCTTTTACATGTGCTGTATATTACTGCCAAATCAGAAATAAATAAAAAAATGACTATTGTATTATCTTTTATAAAAGCCAGTCCATATAAACGATCCACTGTAGCATTCATACATGTACTGTACTAATGATTAGTATAAATCATTTTTAATTTATTGTGATTTATGGAAAGTTGGTGTTTTGTGAGAAAACTAAACTAGTTGAGAGCACATTTCCCCACACTCTGCCACAAAAGCTCTGCAGCAATTAGATGGCAGCAGTGAAATTGGCTCCATAATCTATCATTGTTTATAAAAGTTGGAGGAATTCCAGTATGTTGGATAAACCAGATATTTTTAAATTAACTTTTCACATAAAAGATCAATATTTTTAATTTGAATAAATCAAATAGTTGTTTATACTAGTGCTTAAAATTGCAAAGTTATGAAGCTGAGCTGTTACAAATGCACTTTGTAAAATAATAGCTAATAAAATTTCTGTGACATTGAAAAATAATGGTTTGTGTCACCATGGTGTTACAGTCATATTTAGGGGAGTAACGTATGGTAATAGGTATTATATACAAAAAGTCTTAGATATAATAATAAGAAACCTGGCCCCTCACAACACAGAAATACTTACTCTTTAGATCTTTAAATTCGTTCAACTATAAAAAGAATAACAATTAGTTAATAAAAGTATTCATTTCGATGGAAACCATAACTGCCATGTCCATATTATTTCCCATTAAGGTTGTCAGTATCCATTACCTACACATGTAAATCCAAATATTGTCTTCAATAGCAGCTGCTCCAGTAATTTCCCAGAGGCCTTAGGGGTAAGTTATTTTACCTAAATATTCTATCACGATACTATTTTATTTGGTGGAAATACATTGAATATAGGTGGTTGTAGACAAAGGAGAAATACTTGTCAGAAAAAGATAACTGAAGAGAAGTAAAAGTGTATTATTTATTTTAATGACAGTATGAGCCTTGTACTAAAAACACAATTCCTGACCGAGAGGCCTAATATAATATTCTTTCCCTGTCATTTTTGATAATAAATAAATATTTTAACTTATTTTAAATGAGTTTTATAATAAAAGTGAAGTTTTAAATAATTTTCAGATTAGGGATGTAGGTAGAAAAGGTGAGACCTGTAAGGAGATATTTTCTCTAATTATTTCTGAACACATTTAAAGTGGAAATATAGCATTTGTGCTTAGTTTAATATATATAAAATAACTTTACCATTTCTTCCTGTTTCTGAAAGAAATAAGAGATGTGAAGTATTTATTATAACAAACACAACAGATAACACAACAAATACACAATGTTATGTCTATACAACAAGTGTCATACACACAACTCTACACACACAGACACTACTATAAAAATATCTATAATTAGAAGAAAGGTCACACATAAGCTACTTACCTCAATTGCAAATTAATTGATGTCATGGACACTTACCATTGTGGTGTTTCTGAAAATAACACAAAGAGAATAATTTAATAAATATCACAGAAAAAAAAAAATAGGTTACATTTCATGAATGCTAAAATATGTGATGTAAAATATCTATAGTGTGTGATGGCTTATTTATAATGGAAAATATCCAGATTTTACCAGGTGATTAATACTAAAAGGGTAAATTACTTTCTTAATATAAAAATCATACACGTAAGCGAACAATGTTTTGATTCATTATTTTACATATATAATAAATTAAGGATTATAAATAAAGGATAATAATAATAATAATAAACATGGACATGATATAAGCAGTGTAACGGATCTCCTGGCACCCCGACCGGGTACCTCCGTTGATGGACGCATCCTAGTTTGCGTCGAGGCCTACAAGCACCGCACCGGACACCAAAACCACCACAGACTCCAAGGATAGTACATCAGGAACAAGCGTTCAGTAGTTACAGCTCAAGGGAGTATGCAGCGCATAGCAATCCCCAGTATGATAGCGATCCCCCCAATAACGAGACAAGGCTACGTTTTGAAGGGTCAAGTAGAACTATAAACTTTAATGACAGGGGATCTCCTTTTATGCAATGGTGCCCTCTGAAGGGCTACACCCACATAATTATCACAGCCAAATATATACATGGTTCAAACCCCACGTCTCCTCCCCTCATATAACAGGTAACACAATTAAAACAGACACAATTTTAACCACATTCTGGATGTACCCCAAAAATAGGGGGTACACCTTTAAGTCTAGCACCTTTCAATAGCTCTCATCCAGGGGAACAACATATTAAAAAATTGCATGAATCAGACCAGGGGTTCAAAAGTTAGTAAAAGTATCTTTTACACATAACACACAGACATGTCACATATCCCCCAAACAATACACATACAGGACAATAGGTGAGCCACACCTCCCTGGCAACTTGGATACAATCAGACATTAATTAGATCATCCTTCTTTGTTCTTATCAGAGAATGAAAACACTTTGGAAAATGCAAGGATCCTTTACAACTTCCTTATCTTAAGAGAGTCTCTGTAACAGGATTATCTATTAGCCTAGAAGCTGTGATATTCTGAGCCAATATATTCTGTAGAACATTAAACAACATATCTACAGTAAAGCAATGTGATCATATTTTAACCAAGAATTAAATAACCATAAGACAGGGTAAAACAGTGATGGGTTCCGTTACAAGCAGTGATCTCAACAAAAACTTCACAACACACAAACAGAAGAGACAGACCAGTGAAGAACTCACAAGCACAGACCAAGATAGCAAACAATGGCAGATACCACCACAAGCAGTCACTAATAACACACCACACATAGGCAGTCACTAACAACACACTCACAAATTAGTGGTAAGGGGGGCTTATGTACCACCAGATTTAATTTCTCATGTTCAGATCTGAAATTAAATTGAAATTGTTATCAGGGGTGTGATCAGACAACAGTCAGTGACCAACATTGTACCGGTGTGTGGGTGTGAGTCTGTGTGTGTTGAGTGTGTTTGATTGCACATTTGTGACTGTGTTATAAATATGCTGATATGGACTGACAGGCAAATATTGTTAAAAGTGATTTTGATGGCTTGAAAAGAAATGTAAATGGGACAGGTCACCTGGCTTGAAAAGAAATGTAAATGGGACAGGTCACCATAGCCTGCAATAGCTGATCAATTGTACCTATTATGGGATGTTTGCATATAGATCTGATAATACAGGTGATGTTGATATATAAGTTATGGTGCAACATGCACTGTATCTTCCTCTGTAAGAGATTTCAATGGAGTCTTTGGAATAAAAATGTCAATTAGAAATCTATGAGAAATGGAAGACAGAAGAAGAGAGGTGAAAACAGAAGGTGCATATCAGAAAAAGACAAAAGTAGAAAATGTTTCAAAAAAATAAAAAGTAAAAAGAAATATAGGAGATCTCAACAATAACAGTCCATATGGAAGAGAGAAAACTAGATGGCAAACTAAGAGAATATGATGTCACGTCATTAGCATATGACGGTCCTGGTGACAGCAAGAAGATGCGCTGCAGGGGAGGGATCAGCAGCAGGAGCTTATTGGATGATAGTAAGAAGAGAGAGAGGGGAACTGGGAAAGGTAGGTTATCAGAGATGGGGGAAGTAGGGAGGATAAGGGGAGAAAGGGAGGAGGATAAGGGAGAAAAGGAGGAGGAGGAGGGAAAACGAGGAGGAGGATGAGGGGGAAATGAGGAGGACAAGGGAAAAAGAGGAGGAGAAGGGGGAAATTAGGAGAGGAAGGGAAAATGAGGAGGAGGATAAGGGGGAAAAGGAGAAAAATAAGGCAAAAATGAGAAGGAGAAGGATATGACGGAAGTGGCAGAATTGAGGAGGAGGACGATAAGGAGAAAAGGGAGGAGAAGGAGAAGGGGTAAAAGGAAGGGGGTAGAAGATAGGGGAAGAGGAGAAGGATAGGGGAGAAGGGGAAAAGGGTGGAGAAGAGAGGAAGGGGTAATGGTGTCTAAAAGTGGTCTGATTTTTGAATGCACCACTGTAAATATTGACATAATAATAACGCCAGAAAGGTTAAAGAAAGGTTATATGGATTATGACTGTAACTCTTTCCTATTATGCCACATAACTAGTAATAATAAGTGTATAAAATATTAAGAACTTTCTAAACGTTATACTCATCACTTTAATTTCCTTCTTAATCCCCATATGTCTCTCCCATACTGATCTTACAAGGCTGAATCATCACATGGGGTTAATTCTGTATAAAATATTTTGGTTCTTCTGATGTAAATATCCAGGAACTGTCTATGGTAGGGGTGACAAGTTGCTTGTGGTGCCAGAATCTCTGAGTAGTAAGTAATAACTCTGCCATGAGAAATATAAGTATCACTAGCGACTTGCCCGTCAAAAAATAACAGCAATAAGATTATAAGGCAGGTAATGTTGTTTGTGTGCAAAATTAATTTTGTTGGTGTTTCAAGATCCTGCGGCGCTCATTACGAGGCTCTTGGTTGTTTGTGGGCTATCAGCAGCGTTGAGGTTTTTTGGGGGTATGGCAATGAATAATTAATAAAATAAGAAAATAATATACTTTACCTATTGTGAAGTAAAATATGCAGCATTGTGTAAGAGCTGGCAATCTGTTTTAATGTTGCTGTAGCATACAATGTGTGTTTTCAGTGCTGTGGAGCTGCTGTGTAAGTGTCATGAATGTGTGCAGAGTGTAGTGTAAATAGTATAAGTGCGCGAGGCAAATCCGTTAGGGTAGCTGTCTACTTCCGGATTGTTTAAGTTAGTGTTGTAAAATGGCGCCTAATGTGTGGTACTCGGCTGTGGCTGATTTTGCGTCCTTGTTTTCGGATGTCGTCTGACTTTTTCAGAAAATCTGTAGGTGTTTGGTGGTGGTTCTCATCTTTAGAGTAGCCTCGTTTTGTGTTTTTTCGGCGGCCATTTTTTCTCTCTCTTAGGAGATTTTCGGGTGTCTAAACTCTTTTATTTCAAGTGAAATTGAGGTGTAACTTCAGTTTTCCAGGTCCTGGGTGCCTCTCCTTCCTGTAGGTAACCTTTCTATGTATTTGTTGTGTGTATTTACTGTGTTTGTAATGTTTTCATGTGCTCGGGTTTCGGACGGTAAGTTCGTAACGCGTCTCGTATTTTTGTGTCTTAAGTCCGTTAATTTTGCGAGGTCCGCAGTTGCTGTTCAGCGCTGCATGCCAGCAACTGCGGCCCTCGCTTCTCGAGGGCCGCAGGCTCGGCACGCGAGCCCGCAGCGTTAGCTACAACCCGCATGCTTGCAACTATATATGTGATGAATAACTAATACAAAGATGGAAAGATGGCAGAAATATAATAAAGTGGATTTATTTACTCTCATCCTAAACTCTTCTTTCTGAAGAGTAACAATGTATTCAGATTAGCTATCTCTACTTTATAAATAGCATTGTTGCTGCACAGTATAGAAATTACTACTGTTACTAACTCATGAAATAAAACAGTACAATCATTACTACTAAATAAAAATTATAACTTTGATACTACTAGACCCAAATACTCACATAAAAGGCTCTTGGAGATCCAGGGTACATAAGCAGGGGCTGAGGCTCTACATTACACTACACATACATGTAAAAATTGTCACAGTCCCTTAAACCAATTATCAAGCCCGTTGTAATAATCCTTGAGGTTGGTATGGTTTTGGACATTATGGTTTTGGGCCATAAAGGGACATTTCTTGTGACACTGAGAAGTGACAGATTGTGTTACAATGGATAAGAATGGCAATGCCAGGAACAATTTGGTCTATAATTTATGGATATTGAGTGAAAGGGCCAGTCATTTATATGAGATGGACATGTGGGTTACATTGTGGTTTTAATAATGAATTAAAACATTTAGTCTTTGCTTACCTTTCTTTTTTTAGAATAATCTCTGCAGAATAAAATAGATATGATCACAAATGAGCCTCAATATCAATATTTCACACATCTATCCCACATGTGACTGACCAATAATGCCATGAAACATATCAATCACTAGTTGGACAGTTTTTACATGTGCTGTATATTACTGACAAATCAGAAATAAACAGATGACTATTGTATTATCTTTTATAAAAGCCAGTCCATATAAACGATCCACTGTAGCTCTCATACATGTAATGTAGTAATGATTAGTATAAATCATTTTTAATTTATTGTGATTTATGGAAAGTTGGTGTTTTGTGAGAAAACTAAACTAGTTGGGAGCACATTTCCCCACACTCTGCCACAAAAGCTCTGCAGCAATTAGATGGTGGCAGTGAAATTGGCTCCATAATCTATCATTGTTTATAAAAGTTGGAGGAATTCCAGTATGCTGGGTAAACCAGATATTTTTAAATTAACTTTTTGCATAAAAGATCAATATTTTCAATTTGAATACATTGAATGGTTGTTTATACTAGTGCTTAAATTGCAAATTTATGGAAGCTGAGCTGTTACAAATGCACTTTGTAAAATAATAGATAATAATATTTCTGTGACTTTGAAAAATAATGGTTTGTGTCACCATGGTGTTACAGTCATATTCAAGAGAGTACTGTATGGTAATAGGTATTATATACAATAAGTCTTATAAGAAGAGAACTGGCCGCTCACAACACAGAAATACTTACTCTTAATATCTTTCATTTCTGTCATCTATAAAAAGAATAACAATTAGTTAATAACAGTATTCATTTTGATGGAAACCGTAACTGCCATGTCCATATTATTTCCCATTAAGGTTGTCAGTATCCATCACCTACACATGTAAATCCAAATATTGTCTTCAATAGCAGATGCTCTAGTAATTTATCAGAGGCCTTAGGGGTAAGTTATTTTATCTAAATGTTCTATCACGATACTATTTAATTTGGTGGAAATATATTGAATATAGGTGGTTGTAGACAATGGAGAAATACTTGTCAGAAAAAGATAACTGAAGAAAAGTAAAAGTATATTATTTATTTTAATAACACTATGAGACTTGTACTAAAAACACAATTCCTGACCCAGAGGCCTAATATAATATTCTTTCTCTGTCATTTTTGATAATAAATACATATTTTAACTTACTGTATTTTTCGCCGTATAAGACACACTGTTTCTTCCCCAAAACTGTGTGTGTGTGGGGGGGGGGGGGGGGGGCGGGGTTGGTGCGTCTTATACGACAAATACACATTTTGCCTGCATTAAAACTATCTCTTTCTGCCCCTCTTGAACCTCTCCCCCTCCTGATTCTCCCCTTCGACCCCTCTGATCCTTCCCTTGCCCCCCGTTAGATCTCCACTCCTGATCCCCCCCCCATTGGCGCTTCATACGGCACCAGCAGCATGCCTCTGAACTGCATCTCGTCTGCCGGCGCATCTTAGTGACGTCACACACACAGCGCAAGGGAAGGCTGCAGTACAGGAGGAGTGCTCCTGGAGTCTCCCAAATGCTCCAAATGTGTGTGTGTGGTGTATGTGTATATATATATATATATATATATATATATATTTGTGTGTGATGTAGGTGTTTATATGTGTGTGAAGTGTATTTGTGCTTGATTCAGAATATTTTTTTCTTGTTTTCCTCCTCTAAAAACTAGGTGTTTCTTATGGGCAGGTGCATCTTATATGGCGAAAAATACGGTATTTTAAATGCTTTTTATAACAAAAAGTTACATTTTAAATTATTCTCATATTAGGGATTTGGTAAAAAAAGTGCGACCTATAAGGAGAACTATAAAATATAGCATGTGTGCTTAGTTTAATATATATAGAATAACTTTACCATTTCATTAAAATCGTCTCCCTGTATCAGAAAGAAATGTAAAGAGATGTGAAGTATTTATTATAACAAACACAGCAGATAACAGAACAAATACACAATGTTATGTCTATACAACACACAACTCTACACAAACACACAGACACTACCGTAAAAATATCTATAATTAGTAGATAGGTCACACATAAGCTACTTACCTCATTTTCTAATGAATTTATGTCAGGGACACTTACCATTGTGGTGTTTCTGAAAATAACACAAAGAGAATCATTTTACTCAATAAAAGTCCCAGAGAAAGATAAATAGGTTATGTGTCATGAATGCTAAAATATCTGATGTGAAATATCTATAGTGTGTGATGGCTTATTCATAATGGGAAATATCCAGAATTTACCAGGTGATTAATACTAAATTACTAACATTACTAAAGGGTAAACATTACCTTCTTAATATGAAAACCATACATGTAAGGAAACAATGTTTTAATTAATTATTCTACACAATGTTATAAATAAAGGATAATACCAATAATAATAATAATAATATTAATAATAATAATAATAATAATAATAATAATAATAATTCAATTTCAAGTATTAAAATCCATTTAAATTGTGTGATCAGACAACAGTCAATAACCACATAGCACATAGCCACACTATTATTATCATTATTATTATTACACTGCATTCTAGTAAACTGCCTCCTCACAAAATCTACTGCACAGGCTGGAAACCAGCCCCACGCTGATGAGAGCCAGTAACCTTGAAACAGCTGTCATTGGGTAGGTTTCCTGTCTTATGCATAATCTATCCTGGGCTTTGCCTACAGATGTGTAATACAGCAGAAATGTGCTTAAAATGAGTCATGTTTGAAATAGTATTTGCATTAAAAAGCAAGGCCTTTGTGGCTACATTTTCATGTCCCTTCCCAGCTTCCCAGAATGCAGTACAATAACTGTATTTCTTGGAATCCGGAGCAGGGAACAAGTTATTTTTTTAATTATTTTAGATGTTCAAATGTGAACACAAATGTACTATTTATTTACGGTGCTACTGTATGGTGGAGGCTTCTGTCTTTCTTTTGCCCACAAAAATTTAAATGATTGTTTTGATAAACTTGTTGTTGTTTAATTGCTCAGTCGCGTCCGACTCTCCATGACTCTGTGGACCACAGCACGCCAGGAGCATCTCTCAGTCACTGTCACTCTGAGCTTAATCAAGTTCATGTTCATTGCTTCAGTGACCTCATCTATCCATCTCCACCTCTGTTATCCCCTTCTTCTTGTGCCTTCAATCTTTCCCAGCATCAGAGTCTTTTCTAGGGAATCCTGCTGTCTCATTATATGGCCAAAATATTTGAGCTTCAGTCTCATGATCATACCTTCTAGTGAACAGTTTGTCTTCATTTCCTGAAGTATTAATTTATTGGATCTTCTTGCAGTACAAGGGACTCTAAGCAGTCTTATCCAACACCACAATTCAAAGGCGTCAATTCTACCGCGCTCAGACTTCTTTATGGTCTATTAAGCTCTCACATCCGTATGTTACTACTGGGAATACTATAGTTCGAACTATGCGGTCCTTTGTTGATAGTTTAATATCTTTACTTTTTACTAAATATAAACTACCTCCCTTTAAAATCTAATACATAAAATAGGAACTGATGAGAGGCAGTAACCTTAACATAGCTGTCTGTTCCTGGCTTGTGCATAATCCATCCTGGGATTTGCTTAATGCTGTTTAATACAGCAGGCATATGCTGAAAAGGAGCCATATTTGAAAGCTGCCCTCACTTTGGATAGAGATATACAAACACACGGGTGTAAAAAAAGACAGTAGCAGCCAGATACCATGTTTCTAGGAGTCTAGAAGAAAGCCAGTTCTAGAGAAAATGTATACTTAGTAAAACATTTATGAGACAGAAGTGTGTGTTTATATATATATATATATATATATATATATATATGTATAGTTACATAGTTACATATAGTTACATAGTAATTGAGGTTGAAAAAGTCCATCAAGTTCAAATGTTAAGATCTCCTCTGAGCTGCAATATGAGGATTAGTTCTTAATTTATTGAATCCAGAGGAAGGCAATCAGAAAAAAAAAACAAGTCTCAAATTTAAAAAAAAAGAGTTCCTTCCTGACACCAGATACTGGCGATCGGATTTCTCCCTGGACCAAACTCTCACTCTAATTATCCATGATAACCCTGAACTTCCCTTTTTGATTAGAAAGAAATCCTGTCCCCATTTAAAGTTATCTATCGAATCTGCTGTCACCACGTCCTTTGGTAGAGAATTCCACAGATTAACCACCCTTACTGTGAAGAACCATTTTCTTTAAGGTGGAATCATTTACTTCTAACCTCAAAGGATGTCCTCGTGTCAGTTGAAAACCTCTTGGCACTAAAAGCTCACTTGACAAATCTTTATACTGACAGTGAATTTATTTATATAAGGTAATCCTATCTCCTCTTAGATGCCTTTTTTTAGAGAAAATAAGCTTAATTTGGTTAGTCTTTCTTCATTAACTATCCCCTGCATTCCTCTTATTAGTTTTGTAGCCCTTCTCTGTACCTTTTCCAGCTCTAAAATATAATTTTTATGAAGTGGTGGCCAAAACTGTACTACATATTATAAATGAGGGTGTACTAGGGATTTGTACAGTGACAAAATTATATTTGCTTCCCTTGCTTCTATACCCTTTTTAATACATGCTAAAATTGTATTTGCCTTTGCAGCTGCTGCTTGGCATTGAGCACTGTTACCTAGGTGGTTGTCCACAAGTACTCCCAAATCCCTTTCGATACCTGATTTGTCTCCATTAAGATTATACATTGCATGGCTATTTTTCCTTCCCAGATGTATAACTTTAGATTTATTCATATTAAATCTCATCTGCCATTTACAGTACATACCCATTCCTCTATTTTATGTAAATCCCTTTGGAGGAAAATTACATAATTATCTGATGTAATTACCTTGCACAACTTTGTGTCATCAGCAAAAATGGAGACACTACTTTCCAATCATACTTCTAAGTCATTAATAAACATGTTAAAAAGGAGAGGACCTAAAACTGAACCCTGAGGAACCCCACTTACCACATTAGACGAATCAGAGTATGTCCTATTTACCACAACCCTTTGCTTCCTGTCTTTTAGCCAGCTCTCAATCCATGTGCATATATTTACTGCAATTTCTGTATCCGTTAGTTTTCGCTGTAGAGTCTTCCATGTGGCACTATACCAAAAGCCTTTGCAAAATCCAAAAGACTACATCCACTGAGATGCCTTGATCCAAGTTTCTACTAATCTCCTCATAGAAACTAATTAGGTACGTTTCACATGACCGATCCCTCATAAATCCATGTTGACTCCTACTTATAATCCTGTTTAAATAGGCATATTCTTTTATATTATCCCTTATTAACCCTTCTATATAACTTTGATATAATGGATTGGCAATTTCAGAGCCCAGTTCCCTCAGTACCCTTGGATGTCATCTCATCAGGACCTGGGGCTTTATTAACATTTATTTTTTCCAACCTCTTTTGGATTTCTTCCTGCGTTAACTAATTATTTGCCGAAGGTAGTGTAGTGTACTATATACCCATATATACACACACGTTTATACATATACACACATGTATACACATACATACATACATATGCACATCAACATACATACATATACACACATACATACATACACAAGGGAAGAGGCTCGCAATGAGAGCCTTCGGCGCTGGGTACGGGGCTCGCGATGAGTGCCGAAGGTGCTCAGAGGAGCAAAAGCCTAAAAATTGTGTGGCAAACAGCATTGCCATGGCTTCAACTTTTATTGCCGTCATTTTTGACGTGCAAGTCGCTAGTGCTAGTAATAGTTTTATATGATATGGAAGGAACATTTATTACATGATATCTGCAGTTATCTTGAGGTTTTAATCAGCAATTTAAAACCTTCTGAATCTACTTACTGTGCATGTATCTTTTCTTTTTTTTCTTTTTTCTTGGCCTTCATGGCTACAGAATAAAATAAATATAGTAAGAAACGGCCAATACCAATCTTAAACACACATGCAAACTAAAAATATATAAGGTCCTTTTGCTTCTATATGGGACCGACCCATAATCCCATAAATCATGTCACTGTCATTAGGTCACTCTACTCCTAAACTGCACAGTTTATTTAAATGTTTACTGTAAGTGTTGGGTATTCCTGACAAGTGATTGCAAGTACAGGTATAACCCACTTAAAGCTACCCCGTTTAGAGCTGATTCGCTATAGAGCTGTTTTTCCTGCCAGACCTCTTTTAATGCTAAACCCCTGCTATAATACTGTTTTTGCCAGCTGGACCCATTTTAACGCTCTGTTTTTCTATAGCATTGCCTCGCTATAACGCAGTTTTTTCCTGCCGAACCCCTTTAACGCTCTGATTCGCTATAACACTGTTTTGTTGCTCCTAAGAAAACAGAATCTAGGATGACCCAGAAGCTTCAACATCAATAATTTAAGTTTATATTTCAGTTTGTGTTAGTGTTATGTTTGCTGTTCGTAAAAAAGCAAAAAAGTTTAAATTTAAATTTAAATTGTGTGACTTTTCATGAGTTCCCCTAACCCTACCTTCCCCATATTAAACTGCCACGTTTAGAGCTGTTTTGCTTAGCGCTCCTATTGCCTGGAAGCTATCTACAGCATTAAACGTGGTATAGCTGTAAGTCTAAGAGGCCTCCCATCACAGATCCAGTGTAATGGTGCAGTATTCCTAACGCTGAAGTAGTAACAACAAGTATAAACAACTTTGTTAATTTATTGTGATTGTGTACTATATATATATATATTTAGTTTTCTTTTTTTATACGGTAATTTTTTTTAAATAACAAGAGATTACCCAGCACCTCTCAAATACTTACTAATTAATTTTTCCTCCAATTCGCTGATCTAAAAAAGAACAGTAATTAGTTAGCACAATGTATTGTTTATGGTCACCAAAGTATATAAATTAATTACATTAAACCTGGGGATATTTATCCAATGCAAATGAAGTCCAAGCCGTGGCTCATAATAATGGAGGCTCAGATATCTTTCCAGAAGCCAAGTTAGTTTGGTAGATACATAAATAATGGAGAATAATGGAGAGGTGGTTTTGTGATAAGAAAATAACAGACATGATCTCTTTATTGTCCATGGATAATGACTGTGTGAGTTATCAGGACTACAAGGTCTCAGAGCTAAAATCATGATTCCTGACCAGGAGGCCTAGCATTATTTGCATAAACCAATAGAAATATCATCTTTATCTCACACGTCTTATTTTTGTAACACTGACAGATTATTCCTTTATATGTACAACTCTCATCACATAACATCAACTTTTACCTTACATTTAAAGTGAAAATATACTATCTGTGCTCATTTTAATAATATTACAAATAACTGTAACTTATGATAAATAACAGTACCGATACACTGTGCTATGTGTATACAGCAATGTGTGAGAAACACAACTATACACAGACACACAACTCCTACTGTAATAATACCTATAATAAGGACGTATGTGTAATGAGCATAAGTACTTACCACTTGCTCCTTTTCCTTAATTATGTTCCGGAAACTAATATAGAAATAATAAATGAACCCAATATAAATCTCATAGAAACACAAACAGGATACTTCTCATTAGAGCCACAATTATTTATGTGTGACATATTTATAGTGTGTACGTTTTTGGATGATGAAAAATAATCAGATTTTAAAGTTGCAAGAAAATTTGGGGTTTGGAAAGCTAAATACTGTATAAAAGATGAATTTATTAGTTACCTACAATTTTCTGCTTGGACTGAATAATTCAAACCCAGGCCACTGATAAATGGAAGAGAGAGGAGGTGATGGAAATAAGGTCCTAGAGATGAGCAGCCTTTGTTAGGACATGATGGGTGGAGAGGGGGTTCCTCTTTGTGTGAGTCTGCACAGACAGTGTATGTAGTCTATAGATTACTATAGAGAGGAAGGATCCTATGTACAGGTATATATAAAGGGAGGAGCCTCTGAGGTTATATAAAGGGGATGGACCTCTATGTGTGGCTGATTATAAAAGAAATGGTCTCTGTATAACTATGTGTAGAGGAAGGATTTCCTGAGTAGATCTGTGTAACGGATCTCCTGGCACCCCGACCGGGTACCTCCGTTGATAGACGCGTCCTAGTTTGCGTCGAGGCCTACAAGTACCGCACCGGATACCTCAACCACCACAGACTCCACAACCGCCGTAGTTTAGCAGGAGCCGCGCCGTCTTCCTTCCACCCTGTATGAATCTCCAGCATCCAGGACCGTGTGGGGAAGACCTCTCCTCCAAGGAGGACACATCAGGAACAAGCGTTCAGTAGTTACAGCTCAAGGGAGTATGCAAAAGCATAGCAATCCCCAGTATAATATAGCAATCCCCTCTAAGAACGAGATGAGACTCTGTTTTGAAGGGTCAAGTAGAAATAGTACTTTAATGACAGGGGATCTCCTTTTATGCAATGGTGCCCTCTGAAGGGCTACACCCACATAATTATCACAGCCAATTATATACATGGTTCAACCCCCACGTCTCCTCCCCTCATATAACAGGTAACACAATTAAAACAGACACAATTTTAACCACATTCTGGATGTACCCCAAAAACAGAGGGTACACCTTTAAGTCCAGCACCGTTCAATAGCTCTCACCCAGGGGAACAACATATTAAAAAATGGCATGAATAAGACCAGGGGGTTCAAAAGTTAGTAAAAGTATATTTTACCCATAACACACAGACATTTCACATATCCCCCATAGTTGGCCACACAATACAGATAGAGGGACAATAGGTGAGTCACACCTCCCTGAGGCAACTTGATATAATCAGACAATGATTAAATCAGCCTTCTTTGTTCTTATGTTTGAATAGACTTCCTTATCTGTAACAGGATTATCTCTCCTGCCAAGGTCTGCACTAGCCTGGGGCCAATATTCTGCAGAGCATAAACCAACATACATACAGTATATTACTAGGATCATATTTTAACCAAGAATTAAATAACCATAAAACAGGGTAAAACAGTGATGGGTTCCGTTACAGCTGGGATCTGAGCGCACAAAACTACCGAATAGCGCTCAGATCATCTTCACACAGTTCAATTGCCATGTAGCTAAAGTCTTTCCCATAGTCTTCATTATATGAATGGGCTCCATGGCATAGCTATCTGTGGTATCATGGTTCACACAGGGCAAGTACCGAATGACCCCCCTGTATGTAAAGGGCCAGAATGAGTGACATACACTCTGGTATGGCCGAATACTGTGTTTGAAGGGCAATATGTACCAGGGCCATAGTTGCAGGGCAGGAGGCTGGCAAACAGTCATCTCCAAGACAAAGTGGCGAAAGGCACTTCATCACAATCTGTATAGTGGAAGGATCCCTTATGTGGATATATACAAAGTGAGGAGTATCTATGAGTAGTTCTGTACAAAAGTTACAATACAGAGAGGCTGCATTATCTGTGACTACTCATAGAGGCAGTTCTGTGTAGAGTGAACTGTGGGGACCAGAGGAAATAAAGATTTGTTATGTGTGAGGTAGTAGGGACTTCAGAAGAGAGCGTCAGTGACGCCGTGTGTCTATATAGTGAGGTAATAAGGGATATCAGAGAATGTACAAGAGAGTGAGTTAGTGACTACACATAGTGTACATGTTAAGGGAGTAGTGGGCTCAGGAGAGTGTGTGATCATAGTGATGGAGTATGTGACCCCAAGAAAATGTTGTGTTTAAATAATGGAGGAATAGGTACTGTGTGTAAATAATAACTTTGTGTGAATACCAAAGCAGTATGTGGTATAATGATGGTTAGTGGCCATACCTTTAATAATTTGGTTTCATATTTATTAACAAGTAATCGAAGGGACAGTGATTACATGAGATGATATCTGTATTTATATGGATATTTTATTCATACATTTAAATCATTCTGTATTTACTTACCGTTTACATCTTTCTTTCAGTTTGTTCGCTGAAGAATAAATTAGATATGGTTACAAATAAGCCACAATATCAGCTTCCCACCCACATGTAAACTAAACATGCTCATGGTCCCTTTTGCCCCAACATGTGACCGACCAATTATCCCAGTAAACATGTTACTGACAAAAGGTGACTTTATCTAAATTGGACATTTTATTTTAAAGTTTCTATAACTATAACGTAATGATTAATATAATAATAAAGCTGCAGGAAAATAAAATCTACAATTTTTTAACTATTTCAATTTGTAAAACACTGTGAGCCACATTCAACTGAGCTTCCTGGCGATCCAGGAGCCCGTAATGGAGGCTGCAAGCAAATTTGCTATTCAATTGGCGTATTTTTGCGGGCTCCGAATGGCTAACGAGTTACAGGCTTAAAATAATGGTGCTGGTTAAACTCGTAACTTACAGCCTCCCAAAGCCTTTGATCTTTCAAGGCTGCAAGACTTCCGATCTCGAAAATCACACATAGCTATTCAATTGCAAAAATGTATCAACACCGCAGCCTCAATCTAGCTCGCAAATGCCAAATGGCGTCCCAAAGCTTACAGGTTCCAAATAGGATCCACAAAGGGTTTACAGAGTAGTCTATAACACTGCAAACAACAATATAAAGACACCAATGTACTTTAAAACACAGGGAAAGCAATGTAAGACATTACAATAACATGCACAACTCCCAAATATCAAATATTGCACACAAAAAATCTACATAGGTTGTAATGGCCATGCATATGCCAATTTGAAAAGCCATGCTGCAACATGCTAAAAGCAATTAAAGACACACTACCTCATTAAATTGCAATACAAATACATGCAAATAGCTGATATATTAACCCTTTCACACTCACAGAGGCTCTAATGTGGACCCTAAAAATACAAAGATCACTTATCACATCTACATTGGGACAACAAATAGTGGACAAATTACACCATCACATGGCATATATCAGGCACCAGGGGAACATACACCATACTAATCCACTCTAACCCATCAGTAAGAGCCGCAAGAACACATGAAAGCTGTGCAGAGTCACAGGGATCAACAGGTAACTCTGCTCCATCAGGGGTAATCCCTCAGTGACCATCAATTGGTGACATGTTATCCCGTTCCAATCTTAGGGTTAGGAAATGGGACAAACTTCTAATACTTATCCATATAACAACAGTATATGTATATGTTAATGTCTTATAATATAATTTCTTTCATGGCTATATATAACAACTCTATATATTAATATCTATAATGTATACTAGGAGGCAATATTTCAAGCACTGAATGATTAGCAACTGCAGCCTAAACTGGTTTCCGCATTAATGAAGATCCTCAGCATAGTGAATTTCCACCTTAAGATCGTTCACATCTACTTCTCTAAGTAATTTAGTGAGATAACAACAATCATCCTGTCAGAACTTCTGTATGAATAAAGTTCTATCTTATATGGATATTATAGTATAATATGATATTCCAATTATTAACCACTATTTTTATATCCATTGTATTAATATTTTATATGCTGTATATTTATATATGTACCTATGCATGCAATTCTATTACTTGAATATATCTATGTGAAAGATATGTTTTCACAGCTGCCCACCAGTGAACTATCCATGATTTGAATAATCCATTGTTCTATAAGAGATAAATATCTGACTGAACTCCTAAGTCTAGGTAATAAAATCACTCCTTAAATTTTCACATGTGAAAAATTCGTTTCATAGACACCAAGTCTAGTAAACAGAATAATAAATATGTCTAGGGATGTCTATTCGATAACATTCTTATGACTTCATCTTGTTTATAGGTTCTGGGTCAAAGGGGTCATTAGCTAATTAAAAGGGATAAAAATTCAAAGGTCCGAGAGCGCCATCTTATGGTTAAAGGAATAAACGTCTCTATAGAAAAATATATTCTTTATAAAATTTAAATAAGTGATGACATCATGAAAAGATTCTATTGGTTATAAAATACTTTAACTGATTTGGGATTCTGATAGGCAAATAAGCAAGAGGTATAATTAGGGATAGAAAGAGTATCTAAAGGAGAGAGAAAGGAAAGAGGAGACGAAGAAGGAGAGAAAAATAAGGAAAAGAAGATAAAAGTTTTTATCTATGGAGAAACCAGGACAACTTTGGAATTAACCAGTGGAATTTTGTCATAATTGGTAATGTATAAATTGAGATATTTTATTTTATGATATAATTGAAAACCACTACCATAATTTCTCTGGTTGGTTTATTTCTTATCAAAAAGTTATTTAGATTTCCTTTTGTCATTGAAATTTATAGTTCCGGATATAAATTTTAATACAAAATTAGATATCTCATTTTTCTTTTTGACCAATACAGAAAAATTAACTTACTTAGCTAACTTATCAATTATATTATAAAATACTTTACTATATTGTGTTATGTTCAATACATTCCTGTGTAGCTATATATTATAATATCATTAGACATTGTTAGTACATGCTAAAACGTTATTAAGAATGAATTTTATTAATTGTTTTATCTGATTTTGTTCTATGGGTTGCTATTCCAGGTTTCATTGTTCATGTGAATGAGATACACTTTTATATTGAGATTTTAGGACTGTATAGAAAATTTTATAAATAATAAGTATTACAATATGATGTTTTAATTTTCTTTTATTATCTGGCTGGTTATACTGTGTTTTATCTGCATTTGATTTTTATATATTACTGTGTTTTATTTGCATTTGATTTGATATATTACATTTTTATTAGACTAGTTGATTTTGGTATTTTCAATAAATGTTATTTTATAAAAAGGAATATGTGTCTATAAATTGATTCTGAACTCAAAATTCATTATTCTATATTATATAGAAAATAATATGTCGTATTAATCCCGACATATTTGGAGGCCCCAGTGAGATATATATCTTTATAGACACGTGGTCAATTATTTAATTGATTTAAAACTTTTTATTGAATAACATTTGTTAAAAAGAAAATAAAATGGCTGAAGGTGTTTTTGGTTCTGAAACAGTAGGAGCATTATCTTTAGATGACATAATTGGTCATGGTAAACAGGGAATGGAGTTGTTAATTAAAACTTTAATTTCAAATGTATATCCTGTTTGTGAATACAGGGAACAGTTGTCAGAATATTTGGTTAAAATACATCCTGAAATTGATGGTGACACAATTGATGATTGGTTCAAAGATAAAAATTTGTTAACAACCATGATGAGCACTATAAATGCAATTCAAATTAAATCAGAAAGAAAGAAGCATTTAGCTAGGTTATCTACTGTTTGGATGGAATTAGCCAGAAGCTGGAAATATCAAAATTCCCAAAAAGAAATTACCATAAAAGATTTCAATAATCAGATCCAAGACATTGCTATTACTTGTCAAACTCTGAGAGATTTACATGGAGAAAAAACGCAGCTAGCAGAGCAGCAGTTTATCAAAATTCAAGAATTAAAGAAAACAGTTGTAGAAACGACAGAGACATTTAACGCAGCCCAAGATTTAAATGGTAAATATTTAGAGAAATGCAATGAATTACAGGCAGTAATAAATAAATTGGTAGCTGAGCGTGCAAGAGATACCGGTGAGGAAAGTCAAAAATTAGTTCAATTTGAGGAATTGTCTGAGAAATGTGAATACTTAAATGAGAAAGCTGAATATGCTGATAAACTAGCGCAAAAGTATGTTCAGGCTTGTCAGGATTTAAAAATAGAACAGAAAAAATTGCAACAAAAGATTGAATTCTTAACTCAAGAATTAACTGACAAGAAAATTCATGAGGCTGAGATACTTGTAGAGAATAAAAAGATCCCAAAATTACTGACTGTAGCTAAGAATGAGATAAAACAATACCAACAAGATGTTGAAAATCTAAAAATGGATTTAAATAGGGCTCAAGATTACGCCTCAAGTAAAATTGTGATGAAGGATTTTAGTGATTCTGAGGAAGAATTAGAAATAGTACCTTCAAGGAATAAACATAAACGATCACCTATAAAAATCTTACATAGCTCTAAAAATGAGACTGATAGTGATGAAGATATACGATCAAATAAAAGACTCTCTTTCCATGAGAAAGCCCAGGCTATAAGAAAATTAATTAAACCTTACACCAAAAATTCAAAATTGTCCATAGAAGACCACCTTGATTCACTAGAAAGGGTGATGGTTGAACTAGGGATAAGGGGGGCTAATGATAAAATATCATACCTCCCTTGGTCATTTGATAGCTCTTATACCTCATTTTTCACCTCTCTCCATGACAGCGATATAAATGATTGGGAGATATATAAATCTGAGGTGAGAAAATACTTTTCTGAGTATAGAAACCCACAGGCTGCTATGAAAGCAGTTCATAATCTCAAATGTAAGCCTGACGAAAGTCCAAAAGAATTTTTAATCACCTTAAAACACGCTTATAGACAGACTGCGAAAAAGACAGACCCAGAATCTCCTGAATTTAAGAGAATTTACTTCCATGCACTACCTTTGTACATTCAGAGAAATATGGTGCGTGATTTTGATGACGCCAAGCCTTTAAGTTGGTTGGTAAATGAATGTACTAAAATATATGAGATTCAGCTTGATGATGGGAAAAATTATAAGCGAAGGGAGAAATTTAATAATCAAACTGTGGCAGAAATTTCTGTTAAACCTAATCTACAGTATGAGACAGGTACAAAATCTTACGCAGATGTGGTTAAAGGTTCGAACAAATCAAGTCAGGCACAGTCATCATTTAGGCCAGTAAAAATTACAAGTGAAAAATCTCAAAATGCAAATAATGATTCCTTTTATATTAGTCCAAATTACAGGGGAAACAATCCTATTAAAAATTATGTCTGGAGAACAAAATCTCCTAGTACAGAAGGGAGATTAACCCCTCCAATGCATAACACTTCAAATTATTCAGAAAATCAAAGGGTTAAAAGATATAGCCAAAATCAAAATTCTAAACCATCATCTAATTTAGAAGAGCAGGTTAAACTTTTGACACAACAGATGGCTGCATTTATGGCAGGATTTACTACTCAGTCAGTGAGAAATGATCCAACCCAAGATGGTAAAAATTCTCAAAGCCAAAGCCAATGACTGAATACCAATTGTGAAAATAGATTAGTGATCAATAACACAAACAGAAGTGATATTTATGAATCTCTTGATTCAAATAAAAATATAAAAGTATGTTCTAAAAAGAATGTTAATAATGTATTCCCTTTCCCTAAGTATCCTTTTTCTCCAGAAATTCCTATTCAGCAAGGAAGGGGTGTTTTCAAAACCAAGGAAGATGACCCAAAAGATATAACTGTTGACCTTTTGAGCTCACAGGAGGTAACAAAGATTGAACCAGAGTCTACCGGTAAAGGATTAATAGTTGAAATAGAAGAGCATTGCAATGTCATGACAGATGATTTATTACCTGTTCAGTTTATTGAAAGTGAAACAAATGTTAATCAGGAAATTGCTGATAATCCTACAGAAATAGTTATAAATTGGATAGATCATACTCCACAATCTGACTTCTCAAATAAAAATAAACAATGGAAGAAGTTAGAGATGTTAAGACATACACATTTCTTATGTGAAATGGAGGAAATACAGAACCGATATTATGTTTCTTTTGGTATACAGAATGTTGAACCCTTAAATCATAAAGCATTAATTGATACAGGTTCCCAAGTCACAGTAATTTCCAAAGAGACATATGAGGAAATTGAGAGTAAAACCAAAAAGAAAACTATTCTGAAACCATTCGTGGGAATTGTTAGAAATTTTGATGGTATTAAAGTTAATACTGTAGGCCATGTGTGGTTAGATATCAGAATAGGAAATAAACAAATGAAACATCCATTTATTATAGTGGATATTCCTAGTTACAAAATTATAATTGGGACTGATTTACTTAGAAGATTTAGTCCAGTAATTGATTTTATTGATGGTGTGATATGGTCACAAGTTAAATTTCCCATCAATTATGATCAGGTTAAACAACCTCATATGCAAAGGAACTGTCATGTTATTGAGAAAAAGGAGGAATCAGTAGAGATTCACTTCCAAAATAATTGAATGCCTGAAATGACAGTACTTAAATGTAAAGACATTAATGGAGAACAAGTAAATAATGAAAATGTGATCCAAATTGATCAGGCGCATATTAAAAATATTCAAATAGAGGGAAATGTATTAACTATCTCTTTAAATAAGAACGACTCTAAGCCTTTAAACATAAGTAAACACTCTAGATTTCTAGTGGAAATAGAAACCAATGATGAAGGTTTATTCATTCCTGTTGATATTCCAGGTATGAGAAATTCTCAACAAGCAAAACTAGCTCTAAAACATGAGCATAGCTATGTTAATGAGAGCTTGTTAAAAAAAATAAAGAATACTAATTTAATCCGAAATACACAACCCGATGATCAATGGGTATGTAAAATAGATCATGAAACTTCAACTCATGCTATTATGGCAAAATGTTTATTACCTCTTTTCGTTGGGGGTAAAAGGATTATGCACTTATTTTTAGTTATTCAGGATTCCCAATACCCAATCTATATTGGAAATGATCTATTACATCGCTTTGCATCCCAAATTGATTTAATCAATAATGTTATTTGGTCCAGACTACAGGATAAGCCCTTAGAGTTCCTAAATGACTCAGAAGCATTGAAATCTGCACAACAAATGCCTTATGCAGTAACCGTGCAAATGGACCAAAGTGTTACAATACCAGAGGGGATGGCACAATTTCCCCTCCCTTTACAGGTAAAAAGGGGCCAAAAGATTAAAGGTATTGATGCCTTTGTAAATCTTAGTCATCAGATGCAACAAAAAGGCCTCACCCTCACTCATACACCTCTAATTACTATAACACAGGTATCGTTCATTATTCTGGTAAATAACACAGCATCCCATCCAATACATTTGGAGAAGGGATCCCTAATAGGTATGGCTATAGATTCTGAGTATTTTACTCCTGAGTTTATGAATGTTGTTATTGGTTTGATACCAGAGAATTATGTAAATGATGACCAGATTATGGATCAGTGTTTTGACACACAACCTGAGGGATTATTTACTGTCCAGTCTATTTATCCCTTTAGTTTCACTGAAAGTAACTGTGATATTATGGATAACGAACTTGTTTTTAACCAAACAATTGATGAACAAGAATATGAGAAGTATCAGAACACTGAGACACAGTTAAGTATGATCACTACTGATTTGTCTACACAATTGGAGGAGACTTATGAGATTAGTCAGCCTGAGGTATTCCCTGGGTTTAGAGAAAGAGTTGAGGAACAGATAGCCTTAGCTAGCGGATGTTCTAATGGCATTGAACGCCCAAAACTAAGACAAGTATTAATTGATTACCAAGATATGTTCTCTAAGGATTCATATGATTGTGGTTTGACAAATTTACATGTCACTAAAATTAAAACTGACCCAAATATGCCACCTGTATTTGTGAAACAATATCGACTCCCTCTTGCCTCTTATGAATCATTGGCAGATATTATCAAGAACCTAGAGTCTAGGGGAATTATTAGACCGGTGCACAGTTCTTTTAATAACCCTATTCTAGGTGTCTTGAAACCAAATGGAACCTGGCGTTTATGCACTGATTTGAGACAATTAAATAAACGGGTGTACATGTCTGCATGGCCCGTTCCATATATCGATCAATGTTTAGCACAAATACAGGGATCTAAATTATTTACTACGCTTGATTGTGCCCAAGGTTATTGGACCATTAAAGTAAATGAAGAGGACCAATATAAACTGGCTTTCACCTTTGGGAAACAGCAATATACATGGACTAGAACCCCATTTGGCTTTATAAATTCAGGGCATGAGTTTGCTATATTTTTACATAAGGCAATGCCTGACGCTCAAGAGCGAGGGACATTAACATATGTAGACGATATCTTGATTAAAAATAACGATTTTGATAAACATATTTTTGAAATCAGATATGTTCTAAATCAATTGAAACATGCAGGAGTTAAACTATCTCTTCAAAAGGCACAATGGTGCCGCACTAAAGTTAATTTTTTTGGCCATGAAATAACTCCTGAAGGTATAAATCCACAGAAAAAGAAAGTGGAAGCTCTTTTTAAAACCAAAACCCCTACAAATCTAAAAGAATTAAGATCATTTCTAGGTGTCACCAATTATTCTCGTAAGTTTATTGATAACTATGCAGAGGTAACTAGGCCTCTCATTCGATTATTAAAGAAAGGAGAGCCATGGCAATGGGGGGAAATTCAAGATCAAGCCGTAAATGAATTAAAACAAAAACTCAGCCAGGCTCCTTGCCTAGTTTATCCTACAATGGGTAAACCATTCTTTTTAGAAACTGGATATACTGATTTTTGCTTGAGCGCTGTTTTATATCAGAAATATGACCAACATAATAAAATTATTGCGTATGCAAGTAAGACATTATCATCTGTAGAAGTAAAATTTAATGACTGTGAGAAAGCTCTGTTTGCCACAGTATGGGCCTTACAGAATTTCCGAAATTTTATCCAAGGTGAGAAAATTATAGTAGAAACCGCTCATCAACCATTACAATACATTCAGAGTGATAAAATTAGAGCCGGTAATTTGTCAAATAGCCGTATAACCGCATGGACTTTATCCTTACAAGGATGGCCTCTGGAAATTAGATATGCACAGAATAAGAGGAATCCAGTGGCCCAAGGGTTAGCTGATTTACATGATTGTACCGCCGAGGATCCTCTTAGAGAAAATTGGTCCGAAGTGGACCTTATGAAGGAATACAAATTATCTCCCCATAAGGTATATGAAGAGGTATTATGTAATACTTTACCCACAGTCTACGTGGATGGATGTGCATATCATATTAAGGAGGGGGCAGATAACAAATTGGTTGCAGGAATCGGAAATGTATGGAAAGATAATATCCCGATTCCACCTGAAAGATATAAAATAGGATCTAAGACTAGTCAAATATCAGAATTGGTAGCCGTATATCGCGCTATCCAAACTGCAATAGAGCATGATCTTAAGGAATTAGTGATCATCACTGATTCGGAATATGTCCGTAATAGTTTCGTAGAATACTTACAGGTATGGAAACATAATGAAATGACAAATGCCCAGAAGAAACCAGTGAAACATGGTAGGTTAATACATACTATTGATGAGATGGTAATCTCTAATGGAATGAATATATATTGGAAGAAGACAAAGGGCCACTCAAAGGTAATGGGACAGGATAAAGAAGGAAATGATTTGGCTGATAAGTTGGCAAAACAAGGTGCCCTAGAGGGGGAGCTTGTTGATGTGGATCATCTTTTGGGTCCATTTCAAATTCAGGCTATAACAAGACAACAAATCCAAAAGAGTACAGAATTGTCTACAACTCAATGGTCCCAAGATACTCCAAATTCTGATTTAATCAGTAGTCAGAAAGAGGATCCAATCATAGGTATATTTTATAACCATATACAAGATCCAGCTAAATATCCTCTGAATGAGATAGATGTTGTAGGTAAAGAAGACCTGAGAATTTTAATGAAGTCAAAAGCCCAATTTAGCATCTTAGATGGATTGCTTATTCGTACATCTAAGAATGGAATACAGCAATGGGTGGTTCCTACCTCATATAGAGGTCTAATGTTACAACATGCCCATGATGCCCCAACATCAGGTCACAGAGGGGATAAAATCACCTATGAAATACTGCGAGATTTCGCATATTGGCCGCACATGTTGAAAGATGTCCAGACATATTGTCAGGGATGTTTGGTATGTCCCCAATACCAACCTAATACACCTACCCATAGAGCTCCTCTTCAGAAAAGAGGGATGTCTATGCCCTGGTCAGATATCCAAATAGATTTTATTGGCCCAGTAACAACATCATCTAGGGGTAATAAATATATGCTAACGGTTACATGTATATTTACCAAATGGGTAGAATGCCTTCCAGCCACAAATTGTAAAACTGAAACTGCTGCAATATTATTAATTAACCATGTCTTTTCCCGTTTTGGTTTACCACAACGAATTGAGTCCGATCGGGGATCTCACTTTACCAGTGAAGTAATGAACCGTATGTGGAAAATCCTAGGGGTTAAGAGAAAATTATATATCGCTTATCGTGCTGCTTCTAGTGGTAATGTTGAACGGTACAACCAATCCATTGTTAGTATCTTAAAGAAATTTGTGAAAGAATCAGGTAAAGATTGGGATATAAAATTACCTTTAGTATTAATGGCTATAGGATCTACACCTAGTACGGCAACAAAGATGTCGCCATTTGAATTAATGACGGGGAGACGTATGGTACTCCCACAACACCTTATTTACAGAACCCAAGACCATAATTTAGTGAATGCTGCTACAACCCATCAATATATAGAGGATCTGAGGAAACACTTACAACAGGCATTTGCTTTTGCACAAAGAAATTTAGAGAAATCTGCTGTAAGTACTAAAACTTATTATGATCTTAAGACATCCAAAAAGGAGTACGAGATCACAGATCAGATATATTTGTACAACTTTCAACGAAACGAAGTGAAAGAGAAAAAGTTTTTGCCTTCATGGAAAGGACCTTATACTATTATTGACAAAATTTCACCTGTTGTGTATAAAATACAGATTCCAAAAAATGGTGAAATGTTTGAAAGATGGGTTCATATTAATCAAATAAAAAGTTGTCACCCAAGATCTCAATTAAGGATCATTAACGGTACTCCTGATGAATAATGTGACTTTGAATACCCTGTCTAATAAGATTATCCTATTTTTACATTGTATAGAATACACTATTAAAACTTTTAATTTTTATTTCCTAATAGAAAAAAAAAATGAAAGAAAGGAAAACAATGATATGGGTGATGCTGATCCTCTGCCAAGAGGTCCGAATGGAACCTATTGTGGAACCAGGCCCTTCTTCAGGAATCCTTATCCAAGAGGCTCCAGGGTTTATTCTCACCGGAAGGAGATTGACATCACAAAAGATTTTCGTGAGCGTGGATCTACAGTCAATGATTGAAAGGCAATTTAACATATCTAACATACAGATGGAGGAAACCAAAATGTGGTATCATGAATATATTGATCGATCACCGGCTACTGTAAAGAAGATCTTGGAACAATTAAGGAAAACTTTTATTCCTGAGTCTTACAGTTCCAACAGCCGACGCCCTAAACAATTTATCAGTTTCTTTATTGGGGCTGCAATAATGATTATACTTGGAGCTGTTATAGGTACCACTATGTCAATAACAAACTCTATATCTATTGAAACATTAATTAAGGAATCTAGGGAACTTCGGGATTCCTTGAAGATGGTGCAAAAAGAATTGGAACTCCAAAAGCAGAAGCTAAATGACTTAATAACTGTAGTGAATGAGACTATTGTTACTACAATTTGCATTCCAAGGTTACTTCCCATTCAATTGACTTACATTGGAAGTACAGCATATCAAGGGTTGAGTCTCTGTTTTTCCGGGAACCACTTACTTTTCATATTTACAACTGTAATAATATCACATACTTTATTAAAGAGCGATATTATTTCAGAGAGGGGGATATGTCAGAACTTCTGTATGAATAAAGTTCTATCTTATATGGATATTATAGTACAATATGATATTCCAATTAATAACCACTATTTTTATATCCATTGTATTAATATTTTATATGCTGTATATTTATATATGTACCTATGCATGCAATTCTATTACTTGAATATATCTATGTGAAAGATATGTTTTCACAGCTGCCCACCAGTGAACTATCCATGATTTGAATAATCCATTGTTCTATAAGAGATAAATATCTGACTGAACTCCTAAGTCTAGGTAATAAAATCACTCCTTAAATTTTCACATGTGAAAAATTCGTTTCATAGACACCAAGTCTAGTAAACAGAATAATAAATCTGTCTAGGGATGTCTATTCGATAACATTCTTATGACTTCATCTTGTTTATAGGTTCTGGGTCAAAGGGGTCATTAGCTAATTAAAAGGGATAAAAATTCAAAGGTCCGAGAGCGCCATCTTATGGTTAAAGGAATAAACATCGCTATAGAAAAATATATTCTTTATAAAATTTAAATAAGTGATGACATCATGAAAAGATTCTATTGGTTATAAAATACTTTAACTGATTTGGGATTCTGATAAGCAAGATGTATAATTAGGGATAGAAAGAGTATCTAAAGTAGAGAGAAAGGAAAGAGGAGACGAAGAAGGAGAGAAAAATAAGGAAAAGAAGATAAAAGTTTTTATCTATGGAGAAACCAGGACAACTTTGGAATTAACCAGTGGAATTTTGTCATAATTGGTAATGTATAAATTGAGATATTTTATTTTATGATATAATTGAAAACCACTACCATAATTTCTCTGGTTGGTTTATTTCTTATCAAAAAGTTATTTAGATTTCCTTTTGTCATTGAAATTTATAGTTCCGGATATAAATTTTAATACAAAATTAGATATCTCATTTTTCTTTTTGACCAATACAGAAAAATTAACTTACTTAGCTAACTTATCAATTATATTATAAAATACTTTACTATATTGTGTTATGTTCAATACATTCCTGTGTAGCTATATATTATAATATCATTAGACATTGTTAGTACATGCTAAAACGTTATTAAGAAGGAATTTTATTAATTGTTTTATCTGATTTTGTTCTATGGGTTGCTATTCCAGGTTTCATTGTTCATGTGAATGAGATACACTTTTATATTGAGATTTTAGGACTGTATAGAAAATATTATAAATAATAAGTATTACAATATGATGTTTTAATTTTCTTTTATTATCTGGCTGGTTATACTGTGTTTTATCTGCATTTGATTTTTATATATTACTGTGTTTTATTTGCATTTGATTTGATATATTACATTTTTATTAGACTAGTTGATTTTGGTATTTTCAATAAATGTTATTTTATAAAAAGGAATATGTGTCTATAAATTGATTCTGAACTCAAAATTCATTATTCTATATTATATAGAAAATAATATGTTGTATTAATCCCGACAATCCTTATTATATATTTATACATTTTATGTCATCTTTCAATAAATACAAGCAAACACAGATAAGAGTTATGTATAAGGGTTTATTTAATCAATACACTTTGGAGTGTTGATTATTCTAGAATCTTTAGTGGTTGGAAGTGAGATATTCATGTTTGTATTTATTTAATTAATGTCATTTCAAATTTTTATGTCTATAGTAGTATTATATATCTTTAAGGACCTTTTCACAGAATATTATACACCTTTAAGGACTTGTCACATGGTCTAGTCCTCTAGTTGATAGATCGGGTCTCCCACTGATTATAAAAGGAAGCAGCACTATTCTGTAGTAAAACGCCGCCCCCTGATGACGTCAGCTGTTAGCTGATGAAACGTACGTCAGGGTTGCATCTGAGGACGCGTTTGCTTCACTTTGGTTGAAACTCTGGGATACAGAGTGTGAGTTCCTCGATCCCTCCTTATTTTGTGCTTTATTTTCACACGGAAAAGTAAGTGACTCTGCATAGTATTGTGTCTAGGATGCACTGGTATACTTAACCCTATAGGTGGCTGTGTGCAATGCAGATGATACCTAGATAATATGACAGGTCAAATTGCGGTAGTGGATATATCTTTAATTACTGGATTTACCTTACCTATTTAGCTTTAGCGCCTACTTTTGGTTATATTGTGCATTGATTATAATATTGTGGGAACTTTGTAGGCTATTTAATCTTTGCCTGGTGGTGAGATATAGGGATGTAGCTCCTTATTATATATATATATATATATTTATATATCTGTAGAGCCATTTTTTTCTCATATATACGGGAATTTCCTAGCTACCTACTGGCCATTGGATTATTCCTTGTAGTCTTATTATTGGCAATTGCTGGTGTTAAGCACCGATTCCATTTTTCTTGTAATGTTAAAAAGAACCCTACATGTCCACAGAGAAGAGGATCATGGACCATGTGATAGGAGGTAGCCATTTGCATACAAAATATCACCATAACATAGGCCAAGATCCAAGACTCTGTAGCCAGGCGAGATTAGGTAACATTGTGACCAATAGATTGTCACTGCAGAGTGCTGCTGAGAAGGTGCAAACATATGTGCAACCCCTATGTCTTCCTCCACCTACCCACAGGGCTCACATCATCTGCATCCTCCTGCTGTCTCCCTGTTGGTGATGGTGGTGGGCGGAGGGAGGCAATGCCCTGGGAGGCTGCGGCACAACAAGTGGCAGTGGCGGAGGCATGGTGGGAGGAGGGGCTGGGCTGTGAGTGTTCTGGGGATGCTTCCGGGGTAGAGGAGGTGGGGCTGGGGACTAGTCCAATCCTGAGAAGCTCAACCAGATGTTTAGCATTAGATGATACCTCCTCTCCTTCCTATTACTCCTTGCCAGGCTGCAAATGAGCTCTGCATGATTGGCGGAGATGCTGGCCTTGATCCCCCAAAGTAAGTGCAGCTGCTGCTGCATGAGAGCCCAGCATCTCCACCTCCATTGCCTGGCCTGATGTGGGAGAGGAAGGCCTGTGAATGGGGTGTTGATGATGAAGTGGAGAGGATCTGGGGCCAGTCTGGAGCCTGGGTCAGAACATGCGGTGGTGTGGGCCCAGTGGTGGTGGTGATGGCAAGGCCAGTGCACTGCTGTTGGGGAAGGAGGTGGTGGCTGGCTGGTGTGGTAATCATATGTCCAGTTGGAGGGCCCTGGCGAGAATGACAGTAATTGGAGGAGGGGGATAGTGGAATTGAATCCCGGTGGGGTTGCCGGAGGTCCAGATGGTGACCCCACCGCCCATGTCACCTCCTCCTCCTCCGAGCCAGGGCCCTCAAATCCTCTTCTTTCCTCCTCCCCCTGCGCCGGTTTCTTTTGGGAGGAGGCTTGCTCCTTCACTTCCTGATCCGATGGAGCCGACACCCCCACCTCTGGCTCGTCACTGGACCTAGACCTCCTCCTGGATGCTGAAAGATAGAACAGAAAGATACATTTAATTAGTATGATGAAAAATATATTGTTATGTGTTAATTCCTAACTATCTGACATCTAGGCTTGAACCTGGATGATTCTCCTAATTACAACTCAGATTAGCTATCACCTGCTGGATATGATCTATTTTTTGGTTCATGGTCTTGATCGTTCCTGTCTCCTAATGCTATCCTGATTGCGGCTGTGTTCTTTAACTGTATAGGCTGCAGTGGGCACACCAATACATGGACTCTCTATTGCTTGATAATGTTGTTGTGCCCAGGAATGACTTGTCCGCTTCATGGATTTAATGATGCATCGATCTAATTCCATGGAGATGACATGTCAGTGTCCTTGTTGGTCATCATGTACATTTGTAGTGTGTGTGATGCACATGTGGTGGTATGTTGGTGTATGTGATATTCACCTGGCTGGGCCACCGTCCTGAAGCTCCAGCTTTGGGCAACTGTCTCAGAAGGTCCACTGTGATCTTCTCCCACTCATTATAGGTCACGCTCTGGTCCTTGTCCTCCTTAGCCATCATCCACCTCACCATGGCCATGATGTCGTTGAACCTGTGCTTGAAAGACCTCACATCCCTTGGCGCTTTGCCTACCGCAGTAACCTAAGCCGCTACCTCCTTCCAGGCCTGAGCCTAACTTCCCTCACCCCTGCCCTGGCCTAACTTCCCTCACCCCTGCAAGATTCACGGGGCAGCCACGGATAGCACAGAGGAGAACCACATTCTTCCAGTGCGAGTAATTGTGGGCAGTGTGCATGCCCTTAGCCTATTGCCCTCTCGACTGTAGACAGGGACCCTTGCCTCCCTGACCTGTCTCTAGGGCCTGTCCCTTCCCTGAACTAACACCTCCCCACCTGTCCCTCTCATATGTGTGCCTGAGGCTCGGGCCACCCTGCCACCACCTCCTCCTCTGCACTCTCATCCTCTTCCTTCTCTCTCTCATCTCCTCCTCTCCCTTCTCCTATACTTCCTCCTCCACCTCTCCCGCCTTCTCCTCCTCTCCCTTCTCTCCCTCCTCCACCTCCTCTCCCTCCTCCTCTTCCTCCTCTCCCGCCTCCTCCTCCTCTCTCTCCTCAACCTCCTCCACCTCACTCCTCAACTCTTTCTCCCCATCTCTACTTCCCATGGCCACCTCTCTCTCCTCCTCACCTCTCCAGCTTAGGGTGCTTCCTGACACAGCTCAAGACTGCCGGTATTTTAGTTGTAGTGGGCTGATCTGATATTCAGGATGTTCTCTCTTATTTATCTACTAGCGACTTGCCCGTCAAAAAATGACGGCAATGTGATGTATATGTTTGTCAAGTTGTTTAGTTATTAATATAGATTTTTGACACTTGTAAGTATTGTGATATGAACGTGTATTTTTGTAAAATGTTGATGTAATGGTTTTGTAACATGAAATTTGTATCTGAAGAATTGTTAACTTTATGTACATTGAATGCAGAGGAAAGCAAAAAGTAAAAAGCCTTGTTGAAACATCCCTAATTTTAACATTAAGTTTAAAATATATGTAAGCAATAACCTTCAAAGTATATATTTGTAAACTTGAACTTTATTTTTTATGTAACTTTGGAAGTTGACAAAACATTTGTATAATTTCGAACATTATAAACAGGAACACAGTGAATACATTTTGTAACTTAATTTTGTATTAAAAGTATTACCATTTGAATGTAAAAACATTTGAACTTTAAATTAATAAGTATTAACATGCAATTTGTATCAGAATAATTGTTAAGTTGAATATACATTGAATGTAGAGGAAGGCATACAGTAAAAACTCTCCTTAAAACGTACCTAATGAAAGTAATTCCTTACTGACCACATAAACTGGCAATAAACATTAATGTAGGTAGTAATCTTAAGATAACAGACAATATTTACATTGTGACTTAGAAGGTGCTTGAGCTCTTAACATAAACTTTATAATCTGTTTTATGAAATAACTTTAAAATATTGTTTTTAAACTTGTAACATTAGAAACATTAACACAGTGACTTAACATTGTAACATAATTTTTCTTAAAAATGCTTGGCAAGTATTTTGTGAGGCGAATTATCCATAAACATTACTTCCATTACTTATGACAGAATTAAACAACAAATTGTTATGTATTTTTGAATGCTTTTAAAAAATGTTTGCATGGCTTTAGTTTGTATCCTGCAAAGTTATAGTACTTCATAGTAGACAATGTTTTTAGTAAAAATACGTCCATCTTCTAATAAATCACCTTGACTTTCATTGTTTTCAATGTAAACTTTAATAGCCTGTGGATTTTTGCACCGTGACAACGCAACGTACAATTGACCATGTGCAAATACTGGTTCTTCCAAAAAAATACCCACAGATTTGAAAGTTTGACCTTGTGATTTATTAATGGTTATGGCAAATGCCATAATAATGGGAAATTGTCTTCTTTGAAGTATAAAAGGGAGACTACTTTCACTTGGTGCTAAATCTATTCTTGGTATGAAAACTCTCTCTCCTTTATGGGTCCCAGTTAAAATTTCAGCATCTATAAAATGGTCCTTCAATTGTTGAACAATTAATCTTGTCCCATTGCATAGGCCTTTTTTTGGGGTTCATATTTCGCAATAACATGATAATTGCACCTTTCTTTAGCTGAAAAATATGTGGTGGCATTCCAGAAGGAGTTAGAGAGTTTATGAATTCAGTCGAAAAGTTAGCCTGACTTTCATTGTCATCAGCAAGTACAGAATCAGCACTGTGATAATTTATTTGTGGTGCATTAATTTTTTTTAAGATTTCATTATTGAGGATTAATGCATCTTTATTTTTACACGTCAGGATGACTTGGTTGGCAAGCTCGGAATATTCTTCGTTATTTATGCTCCCTTCAAATATAGCCGATATAATATCTTGTTGACAAATCATCTGAGGTGGGATCTCTAGAGTGTCGTATTTTTTTTTTGTACAATCCTGTTTTGTGCACACCCCTTGTGGTATAGTTATTTAAGCTTCATTGTAATAGTTATAGGTTGTTAAAGATTAAAGAAGAATCTTAATTTAGTTTTCTATGTGTTTGTGTGAGTTTGTTACAATCCTGTTTTGTGCGCACCACTTGTGCTAAAGTTATTTAGTCTTCATTGTACTGGTTATAGGTTGTTAAACATTAAAGAAGAATGTTAATGTAGTTTCCTATGTGTTTGTGTGATTTTTTGTACAATCCTATAGGTGCGCACCACTTTTGTTATTCTTATTTAGGCTTCTTTGTAAGGCTTATAGATTGTTAAACATTGAATAAGAAAGTTAATTTAGTTTGCTATGTGTTTGTGTGAGTTTGTTCCAATCCTGTTTTGTGTGTACCACTTTGTGTGTACCATATGTTGCATACTTTGGCCCTCATTCAATTGCAGTTTGGCCAATTCAATAGGGCTCTAAAAGTGCTTATTTGTAGCTCTATTGAATTGTCCAAAATATCAATTGAATGAGGGCCTTTGGTTGCTGCATTTGTTATATTGTCGGGGCCTCATTTAATTGCATTTTGGGCAATGGAATAGGGCTCAATATGAGCACAGAGCATATTTTTTACATAAGTTTTTAGTTAGTGATCTTGTATCCAAAAGCAAGGTCTTCACTAACTAAAAACTTAATTTAAAAAATATGCTCTGTGCTTATATAGAGCCCTATTGAAATGGGCCAATCACATTTAAATGAGGCCCTCGGCCATTAAAGAAATATAGGTCCTCATTCAATTGCAATTTTGCCAATTGAAGAGGGCTCTATATAAGCACATGTACCACTTTGTGTGTAGCATATGTTGCATACTTTGGCCCTCATTCAATTGCAGTTTGGCCAATTCAATAGGGCTCTAAAAGTGCTTATTTATAGCTCTATTGAATTGTCCAAAATATCAATTGAATGAGGGCCTTTGGTTGCTGCATTTGTTATATTGTCGGGGCCTCATTTAATTGCATTTTGGGCAATGGAATAGGGCTCAATATGAGCACAGAGCATATTTTTTACATAAGTTTTTAGTTAGTGAACTTGTATCCAAAAGCAAAGTCTTCACTAACAAAAAACTTCATTTAAAAAATATGCTCTGTGCTTATATAGAGCCCTATTGAAATCGGCAAATCACATTTAAATGAGGCCCTCGGCCATTAAAGATATATAGGTCCTCATTCCATTTGAATTTTGACAATTGAATAGGGCTCTATATAAGCACATAACATATTTTTTTAACGAAGTTTTTAGTTATTGAAGACCTTGATTTTGTATCAAAGTTCATTAACTACAAATTTCTGTATAAAAAATATGTTATGTGCTTATATAGAACCCTATTCAATTGACAAACTCACAATTGAATAAGGCTCATGGTTCGTTTCTTTTTTATACTTAATACTTTACCTTGATTGAAGTGTCGAATGACAGAGGGTCCCCTCCTGCCAATCTTAATCCGCTGGTCTTCTTGTAGTGTCTGTTTGAAAAAGAAAGTGAAATAGTTATTTGTATATTTCTTCTTTTTCATGTAGCAAAGCATGGCCTTTTGAGCATGTAATGTCTTGTGCTATCTTACCTGTTCTTCTTTGTTGGTGTTCTTTAAAAGGGATTGTGCTACACAGTACACGGTACAAATTGTTGAGTGACGCTGTTGATGCAGAGTCTGTTTGAATATTAAAAGAAGTAGAAAGATTGAGCTTTATGTGATGTATTGAATTGCACTAAATTAATGTAATTTAAATATACTTCTGTAATTATTTTCAATTGACATTATTTTTTGGTGGTGGCTACACACATATGTCACATACATGAAGCACATTTCCATCATTTAATGTAATTATTTTGTGTGCGTGTGACATATCACTATACATGAATCATATTTTAATTGTTAAATGAACCTTATTTTTTGTGTTTTCCAACACACATAAATGTGTGTGTGTGAGATGTAACTATAGATGATACATATATCTGCGTGTCACATATCAGTATACATGACATATAATGTCATTTAAATGTAGTTGTTTAATTATTTTGTTTTAAGATCATTTTGTTGCAGTGGCAGCAATACACATAAATGTGCGTGTCACATGTCACTATGCAGGGGCAATACACATAAATGTGCGTGTCACATATCACTATACATGATACACATATATGTCCGTGTCACATGTCACTCTACAGTCACTATACATGATACACATATATGCCCATGTCACATGTCACTGTACATAAACCTCTTTTTGATATTGAATTATTTTAATTTTATTTTTGGTAAATGAACCTTATTTTTTTTGACCTGTCTTGATAATAAAATGTAATATATTATAGCTTACCTCTCAGTTGTAATTTGCACAGTGTAAAGTAGTAAATTATAAAATAATTTTCTTCTCAAGTAAAAGCAGCAGTTATCTATGAAGTAACTCCGTTCATCACCTGAGGATAAATGTATTTTTTTGTGTGAAATAGGCAGTATTTATAAACTTGTAGAAAATTCTGGAAAGTTAGACCGTTAGAACGCAATACGCATGCGCTATTTGCGTTCCAGCTTACAATTTGCGTTCCATCCGCCATTTTGTGCGTAGTAGTGTTCAAAATGGTGTTTAATGTGATTGTGATACGTTCCGCATAGTATGTGTTTCATTATTGCGAGTAAGTGTAGTATAGTTACGTCTTAAGCCTCGTTTTCGTTTTGTTCGTCGGCCATTTTTTCTCTCGCTTAGCGATTGTATTAGTGTCTAAAGTGTTTTATTTTTATTTAAATGAAGGTGTAACTTGTTTTTTTGAGGTGCTGGATGGTTGGTCTTGCTGTAGGTAAGCTTTTTATGTGTGTGTTGTGTGTATTTATTGTGTTTTAAATGTTTGTATGTCGGCGTGTTGCGTCCGATGTTTGCAAGGTCGTAATTGGGGTAACCGTGTCTCGTATGGTGTTTGCGTGTGTAGCCTCGTTTTAGTTTTGTTAGTCGGCCATTTTTTGTGTCGCTTATGAAATTGTTTACTGTCTAAACTCTTTTATTTCGAGTCAAATGAAGGTGTAAGTTGCATTTTTTAAGTCGTGGGTGCTCCCTCTTGGTGTAGGTAAGGTTTTTATGTATGTGCTGTGTGTATGTATTGTGTTTGAAATTTTGTAATGTTCGCGAGTTGCGTCCGAGTGTTGCGAGGCCGTAATGTGTGTGAACGTGTTTTGTATGTTGTTTGCGAGTGTCGTAATGTGTGTGTTGTATTGTTTGGGTTGCGACGTGAACTTTGCGAAGGTTGCAGTTGCTGGCATGGAGCGCCTTCGGCGCTCCATGCCAGCAACTGCGGCCCTCGCTTTGCGAGGTCCTCAGGTGCTGGCATGGAGCGCCTACGGCGCTCCATGCCTGCAACTGAGACCCTCTGCCAGTGCCCTCGCTTCGCAAGGGCCTTGGCTCGCTGCGCGAGCCCGCAGCGTTAGCAACAACTCGTACGCTCACAACTATATATGTGATATGCGTCATAAAATCTTTGCAGCATGTAGAAAACGGTTGTGAATTTGGCTTAATACTCTGCCACCATTTATAAATAATATGAGAATTTCAGCCTAAAGACATTGGGTAACCCAACTATTCTCAGGGCAAGGTTACTCACAAAAGAGATGCTTTTTAACACCAATATTTTCATAAGCTATAGTTTTCTAAGCAGAGTTCAGAAAATACACTATGATGTTATTGTTATATATTTAGTAGTTTACGGTCACTTTTGGATATAACAAGGTTATACACTTACTATTTCCTATTTCATGGAACTCCTCCATCTGAAAAAGAAAAACAATTAGTTCATAAGCACGGTGTATTTTACAGTTTTTAACATCTTTAGATTAATTCTCATTAAAGCTGAGACTATCAGATGAACATGAAGTCCAAACCCTGGCTTATAACAGTGGCTGCTCAAGTAATTTCCCAGATGTCTCAGGACCAGTTTCATTTGGTTTCATATAATTACAAATTAAATTTTAAAGGATATTTTGTGTACAGAGAGGTAAAGATGAATACTGTATATTATGTAGATAAGATTCTTATTAATGCATTGAAGTCAGATTCAATTGGTGAGTTTAATAAAATAGTTTATCTTGAAAAGAGAACAAGACACTGTTTTTAATTGAATACCTCATAGGGAGAGAATTAAAAATATTATATTTTATTAAGTACATATTAAAACAAAATGAAAATGGAATAGCAATGATGAAAAACTAAAATATAAAGACTGTTCCAGTGGTGGAGCTAGTGCATGGGGGGCCCCTCTGAAAAAAGAAAATTTGTCTCCCCTCGTAGGACGGGGCAGGCACAATTATTTTTGCACTTCCAGAGCCTATCCCACATCACCTCACACAGTACATATATAAACTATATAAAATATATATATATATACACACACACACCTACATATCTATGTATTTTGTGGCCTGCTTTTCTCTAGGTTCTAACATGTATTGTATAACACCATCTCTCAGGAGGCTTCAATGCATTTTCATACTCTTTATTGTTCCTTCTCCAGTGCCATAAAATATAACAAAAGAAATAAAAACAAGTAATAAATAGGCCTAGCTCTTTATGAGCACTACCTATAACTGTAAGATGGTTTTCCTCGCTATCCAGGCTTACACTCAGCTACTGGATTCCAGTCTCAGTTTATCTTTGTCAGCGGCTGGCTATAAGCTTCTACGCTGCAACACTCTCTCCAGGATTTGGGCTACAACACTCTCTTTGGGTTACCGCACTCTCTCTGGCCCAGCTCCAACTCACGAGCCGCTATCCCAGCGGCAGCTGTTGCTCCGGGCTCCAGCTCTCTCTCTGGCACAGCTGCAACTCTCCCATCTCTGGGCTATGACTGCAACTGCCCTTTTAACAGACAGTCCCACCCTGTTTACTGCTGCAGCACGTTGTGATATAAGGGAATGTTTGTGACACCTGCAGTGCTAGACTGGGCAAATGCCTCCATCCAGGATCAGGGCAACACATCTGCCCCCCAAGGACTCCCCCATACATCTGCACGACTTTGTCACATATCCCCCCCCCCCCCCTTAGTTTAATACTAGAGGGTTGAGAGACTTCAGCTGAGAGGCTGAAAATGCTGCAGTTTGCATCCACATTATGTTGTCCTCCTTTAACTTTTGCACTGGTTAATCATTCTTGTTGGACCTTCTGCTCTTACAGTTCTTTTATTACGGTCACCATTCCCCTCAGGCAATAGTTTTGGTCTCCAACACCCTTATGGTAGAGATGTGACTGAAGTTCCAGTCATAGATATTGCTGTTCACTTTTCCATTATCGCGGCACTCTGTGTAACAGCTCAACTCTAAAGTTCTCTACATTATTAAGCACTTTCTTCTTCCTCTGTGTCCCCTGCAGTAAGGCATTCTGCAGTGTCTGGTTGGCCTATTGTAGAATCTGCTTTTCTGTATCACAAACATCCAGATGCTTGTTCTCAGTGTGCTCAGACAGAGCTACTGTATACTCTTACAGCTCTCCTTATGGACCATCTGTATAATATGTCCCATAACTTTGCCGAATGTCTACGCTCAATTATGGAGTTAGACTTCTGAAGCCCTATATACCGCAAGATCTTTGTGCTCTTCAAGTCAGACTGCCTCAAGTTCATCTCTCTAACTATGGTACATCTCGGGTATATACTGTAAACAGAATAAATTGTGCAGCATCTCAAACTAAGCATATGTTCCTTGAGTTTTAGAACTATTGCAAGGGATTGCCATGCACTCATCCCTGTGAGACTTTCTGTGAAGCTTTGTACTACAGCATTTAAGTCAAAGGGTTTCTTCTGCACTTTGCGTTGTACTTGTGAATCTTTATTCTCAAGCTGACTCTCAGCAGATAGGCTAGGAAACATCTTAGTAGCCTCTCGAATTTTGGATTCCTGAAAAACACTTATGATTTCAGCATCCTCCGCTTTCACCCGTGTTACTTCCTCTTTTAACAGCTTCTCTTTTTCCTTTTTATGCTTTTCTACTTGCTTTGCCTCCAAGGCTTCAAGCTTTTTATCTTTCTTGGCTTCCTTCAGCCATAGTTTCTCCTCATTCACTTGTTGCAAATCCAGTTCACTCTGCTTGCACTGTATTTCTTGCTGCATACCCGTCCAAGGAACTCCTCTGACTTTTCCATCAGGTCCTCCTGGAATACCTCTGGATGCACCACCATTTTTTCTTAACCCTTTTGTCTCTCTTGTACCAGTTCCTGCTTTATGCTCTGCAAATGAGCTTTCTGCAGACATTGCTCTACATTCATTGCAGCATCTTATGTACACCGGTCCTGAAGGACAGAGTTAGTCTCTTCTGGACATGCATCACTCTGAGTCAACTGCATCTCCATATCAGAGGGATTGCTCATCCTCTGCTCCTGACTGGGCTTCATTTGTTTTTCCTGCTCCCAGTAGAGACACTCCTCTTTTTACATGCTTGCTATCCTCTTTTGTTCATCTCACATTTTCGAGGTTTGCACCTCAAATGTGTCTTGCATCTTCATATGAGAGAGGGCGCTCATCTGCTGTTTTTCTGGAATGTTTAACAGCAGTTCCTTTCCTGTTAAATATAACTGCTTCCCTCTGAAATATTTATTTATTATCCTTTATTTATAACGCGCCAACATATTCCGCAGCGCAATAAAGGGGTTAGGTACAAGTATAAACAATTACCCCACTATGAAAAATAATGGAAGACCCTGCTATTGAGCTTTCAATCAGATATACACAGTGCTTTCCCTAAAGCACTTCACAAGATTGAAACTTGCAAACTTACAACATAAATACACGACTAGCGAGGAGATCTCGCTTCATCTGGGCAGCAGCTTCTGCATACATTTCTCCTTTGTCTTGTACTTGGGAGGACTCTTCCTCTGCTCCCAAACAGACATCTGTGTCTTCTTCCTACAGGACACCCTGTTGTCCTCAAATGCAGGCTTACTTCTCCATTCAGGAAGATAACCTGGCATCATCCTGGTACCCTTCATTTCAGTAGCATCTTGCCTGTCTTCCATTTTGTTCTAATTGTTCCATTTTATGTTGTAAAATGGCGCCTAATGTGTGTTATGCGTCTGTGGCTGTTTTGGCATCCTTGTTCTTGGACCGCATCCATCTTTTTCGGAAAATCCGTAGATGTTTGGTGGTGTTTTGCGTCTTTAGAGCCCTGGAGCCTCGTTTTCAATTTTTCGGCGGCTATTTTTTCTCTCGCTTAGGGGATTTTCAGGTGTCTAAACTCTTGTATTTCGAGTCAAATGGAGATGTAACTTCACTTTTCGAGTTCCTTGATGCCCCCCCTTGCTGTGGGTAAGCTTTTTATGTGCTTCTTGTGTGTATTTATGATTTTTCATGTTTTCATGTGTGCGGGTTTCGGGCGGTAAGGTCGTATTTTTGCGAGATTGTAATGTTTTTTTTTCTAAGTTCCGCTTCTCGTATTTTTTTCACCTAAGTCCGTCAATTTTGCGAGGTCCTCAGTTGCTGGCAAGGAGCACCTTCGGCGCTCCATGCAAGCAACTGCAGCCATCGCCTTCGGATCTCCTTGCCAACAACTTCGGCCCTCGCTTTGCGAGGGCCGCAGGCTCGCTGTGCAAGCCCACAGCGTTAGCAACGACCCGCATGCTCACATCTATATATGTGATATCTGCTTCTCATGTCCTCTCAGGGATGATGGTCCGCCCTTCACCATCTTAATCTTCAGACTCTTTTTTTCCTTCCCTTTTACTTTAGTAGTGATTCAATTTTTTTTTATCACATACGTGACCTTCTTCCTTTGTAAGAACACTGGCTATTCTCTTCCATTTGATCTCTCCTTTCAATTGGTTAGAGATATGGGTCAGGCACATTCTTTCCCCTGTATAATCCACCTCAGGAGTATTCACCAAGGACAGGTGGTTGGGTCTGTCCAGGTTACTTATGTAGGCCTCGTCGTTGCTCTTCTCAATAAGGTTTCTGTATCGGTTTGGAGTCAAATCCTCCCCAATGACTTGTTCAGCATGCATCCTATTGTGGCTGGTTTTGCACTCAGTCTGTGATAACACTTTGTCCTTTCCACCTTGACCTTTGCTCTCATGGTTAGTCGGTTTTAAATCATCTTGCTCCAGTCAAAGATTCTTTAGCTGCATCATCACTCCCTTTTGCCATCTTAGCAGCCTCTTTAGTGGCTCCTGCCATCTCTTTAGCAGCTCCTGCCATCTCTGTAGCAGCTCCACTGTCAGTAGGCCCATTCCTTGCTTGTCTATCTTTGACGACATCAAAAAATTACTTCTCAAAAAAGAGCTCCAACGGTGCATCCGAAATATTTGGATGAAAATATCTACTTGCAGTTTGTTTACCTCTCTCCTTGGTTAGGTCAGTCACACTATTCTCATGTGGTTGGAATTTAGGAGCACTTCTTTGATGCTGCACCAATGGGATCTTTATGCTTCTGGTCTCTTTGGGAGTCCTTCCTCAATCTCACGACAGAGAACCCGTATCCTGATCTGGGGTAGAGATGAGCATGCTGTTCCTCAGGATTCCATGTTTTATCATGGTCATATTTTCCCCAAGGACAGGAAGCTGGCTGACCAGACTATGATACTTCCCCCCTGTACAGTAGCTTCTCCTTGGTACAACACAGGCTCTCTTTGTTCATACATTTCTGTGTACAGAATCTCTGTGCTCTGTCATCCCTGGTAAGATCAACTCTGGCAAGGATCTCAGGTTTTAGGTTGACATAATTATTTGCCTTTTCTTCATCCATGATCGTATAAGCTTTCTGAGCCTCCCCAGACAAGTAAGGGTCAATTATACTGACCCGGTGCCTTTTGGGCCACACCTCCCTAGTGGTAATTCTTTAAAAAACTCCTGAGGTATGCTTCCATATCATCATCTTTGGTCATTTTTAGAAGCATATTACTGTCACTAATTGTTGCCTCATCTTCTATTTGTTTTTTCAGTGTAGCTTGATTCTGAGCTAACTGGATAGCCACTTTTCTGTTGCTCTCTTGTTGAGCAGTTGAGGCCTACTTCAATGCTTTTAACATGTTGCACTGTGGGTTGTCTTCTTAAACACAGACACTCAATACAATCCCACTTCTGACACCAGTGTGGCAAAGTGTACTGCTTTTCTCTGGGTTCTAATACATATTGTATAACACCATCTCTCAGTTTGCTTCAATGCATTTTCATACTCTTTATTGTTTCTTTGCCAGTGCCATAACATATAACAAAATAAATAAAAAAATACATAAATATGCCAAGCTCTTTATGAGCACTACCTATAACTGTAAGATGGTTTTCCTTGCTATCCAGGCTTACACTCAGCTACTGGATTCCAGTCTCAGTTTATCTTTGTCAGCGGCTGGCTATAAGCTTCTATAAGTACTGTATAATAAATACATATGTTGTTATATTGCTGTGATCCAATTTTCAATGTATTATAGTACTAAAGCACTAAGCACTTTCTAGAACCAAAAATTCCTTGAATGTCATGTGAAGTATTTAAGCCTGTATGATCCTCAATTACGTTTGCATTGCAATGTATGTATTGAATCTATAATATAAGCACTATATGCACTTAATAATATATTTGCACTTACCATTATTAAACAATTGGTTTGATTGATATCAAGTTTATGCACTTTATGCTTCTTATTAGATATTTGCCCTGATTATTGGGAATGAATCCATTTGTTTATTATTATTTACTATAATATTTTTGTTAACAGTCCTATACGATTTTATATAGTGCTAATGTTAATGCAAATATAAAACAATTAATTATTGATATAAAGTTTATGTATTAGGCAGTATATGATAATAGCAACATTGCTCTTTAATTTACCGTATATACTCGAGTATAAGCCGAGTTTTTCAGCCCTTTTTTTAAGGCTGAAAAGGGCCCCCTTGGCTCATACTCGAGTCACTCTCCCCCCCCCCCCGTGTCTCTCTAACCCCTCCCGTGTCTCTCTAACCCCCCGTGTCTCGTTCCCTCCCCCCTCATCATCCTCAACTCCCATCCTCATCCTAAACCCCCTTCCTTATTCTAAACCCCTATAAATACCTCCCCCTCTCTTACCTCCATCAGCAGCTGCTCCTCCGCTCCTCTACGCTCCTTCCTGCGTCGGGACCCGGCATATGCTAATGACATGACGTCACATGCGCGCCACGTCATTAGCATTGGCCGGGTTTAGGATGCGGAGGGGTAAAGTGAGGAAGGGGTTTTAGGATGAGGATGAGGATGGGGGTGTTTAGGTTGAGGATGGGGAGTTTAGGATGAGAATGTGGGGTTTAGGATGAGGATGGGGGGATTAGGATGAGGATGGTGGGGTTTAGGATGAGGATGGGGGTTTAGGATGAGGATGGGGGGTTGAAGATGAGGATGGGGCGGTTAAGGATGAGAATGGGGGGGTTGAGGTTGAGGAGGGGGGTTGAGGTTGAGGAGGGGAGCTGAGGATAAGGAAGGGGGTTGAGGTTGAGGAGGGGGATTGAGGTTGAGGAGGGGGGCTGAGGAGAGAGGTTTTGGAGGGGGGCTGAGGAGAGAGCTTGAGGAGGGAGGTTGAGGAGGGGGGTTTAGGATGAGGAGGGGGGGTTGAGGATGGGGTTCAGGAGGGGGGATTGGGGATGGGGGGTTGAGGAGGGGGGATTGAGGGGAGTTGAGGATGGGGGGTTGAGGATGAGGATGGGGGGTTGAGGATGAGGATGGGGGGTTGAGGTTGAAGAGGGGGGTTGGGGTTGAGGAGGGGGGTTGATGTTGAGGAGGGGGTTGAGGTTGAGAAGGGGGGTTGAGGAGGGGGGTTGAGGTTGAAGAGGGGGTTGAAGAGGGGGGTTGAGGATGAGGAGGGGGGTTGAGGATGAGGAGGGAGGCTGAGGAGGGAGGTTGAGGATGAGTAGGGGGGGTGAGGAGGGTGGCTGAGGATGAGGAGGGTGGTTTAGGATGAGGATGTGGGGTTGAGGATGAGGATGGGGGGTTGAGGATGGGGGGTTGAGGATGGGGGGTTGAGGATGGGGGGTTGAGGATGGGTGGTTGAGGATGGGGGGTTGAGGTTGAGGAGGGAGGTTGAGGTTGAGGAGGGAGGTTGAGGAGGGGGGTGAGAATGAGGAGGAGGTTTGTGGAGGGAGGATGAGGAGGGGGTTGAGGTTGAGGAGGGGGATTGAGGTTGAGTAAGGGGGCTGAGGAGAGAGGTTTTGGAGGGGGGCTAAGAAAAGAGGTTGAGGAGGGGGGTTAAGGATGAGGAGGGGGGTTGAGGATGGGGGTTGAGAAGGGGGGATTGGGGAGGGGGTTAAGGATGGGGGGGTTGAAGTTGAGGAGGGGGGTTGGGGTTGAGGATAAGGGTTGAGGAATGGGGTTAAGGTTGAGGAGGGGGATGGGTTGAGGAGGGGGGGTCTAGGAAGGGGGTTGAGGATGAGGAGGGAAGTTGAGGATGAGGAGGGTGGCTGAGGATGTGGAGGGTGGTTTAGGATGAGGAGGGTGGTTTAGGATGAGGATGGGGGTTGAGGATGAGGATGGGGGTTGAGGATGAGGATGGGGGGTTGAGGATGGGGGTTGAGCATGGGGTTGAGGAATGGGGGTTGAGGATGGGTGGTTGAGGATGGGTGGTTTAGGATGGGGGGTTGAGGATGGGGGGTTGAGGATGGGGGGTTGAGGTTGAGGAGTGGGGTTGAGGTTGAGGAGGGGGGCTGAGGTTGAGGAGGGAGGGGTCTAGGAGGGGGGTTGAGGATGAAGAGGGAGGATGAGGAGGGAGGTTGAGGATGAGGAGGGGGAGGGGGCTGAGGAGGGTGGCTGAGGATGAGGAGGGTGGTTTAGGATGAGGATGGGGGTTTAGGATGAGGATGGGGGGTTGAGGATGGGGGTTGAGCATGGGGTTGAGGAATGGGGGTTGAGGATGGGTGGTTGAGGATGGGGGGTTGAGGATGGGGGGATGAGGTTGAGGAGGGAGGTTGAGGTTGAGGAGGGAGGTTGAGGTTGAGGAGGGGATTGAGGATGAGGAGGGGGGTTGAGGAGGGGGATGAGGATGAGGAGGGGGGTTGAGGAGGGAGGATGAGGGGGGTTGAGGAGGGTGATAAGGGAGGGGGAAGAAACACAGGAAAGGGAGAGGGGGGAAGAGACACAGGGAAAGGGGAGGGGGGAAGAGACACAGGGGAGGGAGAGGGGAGAAGAGACACAGGGGAGAGAGAGGGGGGACACAAGAAAAGGGCACACAAGAGGGGGACACAGAGGACACAAGAGGGACACAGGGGGCAGCACATTTCCCACCCTCTGCTTATACTCGAGTCACTCATTTTCCCCAGTATTTTGTGGTAAAATAGGTGCCTCGGCTTATACTCGGGTCAGCTTCTACTCGAGTATATACAGTAAATGGAATAATATTTGGTTGTGATTAATATCAGACAAGCATTAACTGTTATCACAACCTCCCCCAAACATCATGCCTGCACATTTTATCCCCGCACCCTTGAGGAAAGACATTATCAAAGGGAAAAAGCTCAACCTTGTCTCCTTACTAATTTTCTCAACTGACCATCTGAACAAATAACCATTTCCCAAGGCAATATTTTAGTCACCATTAAATTAAATATCCAAGGTCAATCCTAAGCTTACAATGACCACATTTATTCACATCATCAGTCATTTGCTGTAGCAAAGGTGGCAGTGGCTCAGAGCCAATTCAGTTATCAAGTAAATTAGTTAACAATAGATCATGACCTATTTTGCCACCACTTTGCTGGCATGGTCTGTGAGCATTACCAATAAGAATTGTTTGAGAAGGCCAGTTCATTATCGAGGTTTAGTAGCCATCTATAATAACTTTAACATCCGAGGTTGCAACTTCAGTGTCTGTTACCTGCTCCACATATATGTTCAATCTCCCATAATGCTCAAGCAAAATCTATATGTCCTTTCAACATTCACCAAAAATCACCCATGACAGCACCCAGTTAATGACATAATCACAGGTTTCACTAATGGCTTCTATATGGGCGTGTTGGCATTACCCCAGGTTCCCCATTCATGTGACAACCAATTTGCCACTGTAAGGGAACCTGAGATGTTGAAAAGGCTCCTAGTGATTAAAGTGAGCAAAGGTTACCTCCTAGGCCCCTTCCCCTTCCCAATCACTTCCAGGATGTATTCCCTGAAACGTATGATCGTCAACTTGTCAGCTCCTCACGGTCAATTCATTTCAAGGGTAAACTCCTTAATATCCTCAGAAGATTATTCCTTACAATATGCTCACATTGATGATGCCATCGCTACCATCCTTACTATAGGTATTAGAAGTTGGATGTCTAAGTATGATATCCAAGATGCCTTCAAACAACTTTCCTTGCATCCAGACCTCTGGCATCTTCATGGCATCAAATGGGATGAGGACTATTACTTCATATCCAGATTTACATTTGAATCCACAAGTATCTGCAATATCCTCTTTATCATACCACCAGATGCCTGAGTTACAAGTCTCCAAAAGACCACCCGACTGTTCAATGAATTAACATACCATAAAAAACGAAGGATACATAAAATATTTGGAATATCTATGAATCACCCTTAACCGTCAAAAATCTCCAATGCTTACTCACCCACATACAATTACGCCACTAAGATACTTTTGCAAGAAAGACCATTCAAAATCCTCGCCTATCTAAGCACATGAGACATCCAGAACTTCACAATCAACTTAAGTAACAAAACTATACACTATGTCACACTTTGGAAAAACTTCTTGACTATCTGGAATGGAAGGTTCTTTTGTCTCCCTAATACCTGAATGTATCTACATTAGTTTTAGAATTCATCACGTACTCCCATTTTAAAATTATATTCAATAAACACATCATATTATCTCACTGGCCCCACTATGCAGGGCCCAACTCTACTCTCCAGCATGTGATCTCAGCAGTCACTGCAATAAACACTTGGAGAAAAGAATAAAGTAACCATCCTTTCAGATATGTCATCTTCTCTGCAGTCACCTTTGTCATAATTACATGTTTGAAAATGCCAGATCCCATAACAATGTCCCTCCACAGGGATTTAGCCTTCCACTCCCTCACACATAACTTCTACCTCCACTCCTACTTGATTCCAACCATCCCCCAGTCATCAAAACTTAATCTGCAGGACTTTCATTACATCCCATCAAACTTCATCAACCTCGATCCGACAATCTACATGCATCAAATCCACTCCTCAATCAAGACCGCCAGATGATGCTTGATGGTCTAATGCACAACACATGACAGATCTACGAGAGAGCCTAGAATCTCTTTAAACTATATTTATCTACCAAACTACCAAATCACTACACCCATCACTACACCAAGGCCTTCAAATATACATTACTTCTATTAAAAATATATATATGGAGTTCAATGACAACCATCTCATGCTGAATTAGTAAGTAAATCCTTCCTCTAAACACCTCCTACAAAGCTCTTTCTCAAGGGCCTTGCTAAGCAAACTCAATCCCCCATAACATTCACACAAATCGTATCCTTCCTCTCAAACAATCCTTTTGGTGTCACACCTCACTCACCATACGGGCAGCAGCAAAACTAGCCTTTTATGGGTTTCTCAGACTGAGTGAATTTATCATATCTCAATCCCAGCCTCACTACCTAACAAAACACGATATTAACTTTTCAGCAGATGTTTGTACTCTTCAACTACAATCAATAAAAAACAGCAACACCCCTGTTACAATTACCAGCTACCCCACAAATGATGATACGTGTCCTGTCACTATTCTACAGTCACTTTACAATAACTCCAAGACAAAACCTCCCTACTTCCACTTCTCAGTATATCAAGTCAGCCACTATACACTTTCAAATTCATCCATTATATCAGACTTATGCTTTCTAGATTAGGACTCAGCCCTTTCACATATTCTGGCCACTCTTTCAGAATTGAAGCTGCATCTTCTGCATCCAGATACCCATGCTTGTTCATGTTATCAAAGCCATGGGTCAATGAAAATCAAATTGCTATAGCCTTTATATTCCTGACAATAAATAAATAAAGTTCTCAAAACTCAGTCAGTGAGCCAATATATAGCTTTTGGCCCTCTTAGCAGATCTAAATGGGTATAGCTTTCAGCTAAATGAGGATAGAGGGCCAACCACAAATGACAAGGTTGTTTATCTGGGATTGTTGAAGGGTCCCTCTCCCTTGATCCCCTTTATAAACCCACCTCTCACACTCACCAGTGTGCACCATCTTTAGCATTGCCACAACCACCGCAACCACAAATGCTAAAATCTGACAATTTTGTTAAATAGAACATACGAGAGACTGTTACTTTGTGAATGGACTAGAATGAAAAGAAAAAGCACTTGAAAACTATACCTAGCACAATTGTTAAAAAAAATTGTGATGCAAAATTATTTGTGAATTACCCCTGATTGAATGGGGAAATATTGAAATATTGATATCACTTATTTTCAAACCAGTGAAAAATGCTGAAATCCTGAACTAAATGACAAAAAACATGAAAACCATGAGACTTATTTATAAGTCTTCATTTTATGTATAGAAAATTATTGCTCATCCTCAACTGGATCGCTACTTTATTATGATGAAGTGTCTTGTTTACTTCAATGAAGCTGTAAGCTATAACGTGTAGGTTCACCCAGAATGTGCAGGTCATAGCAGAAAAGTCAGAAAATTACATTCCAATGGAGAAGAAACTGGCAGCCCAGTTCTGTAACTTTGCTAAGATAACTTTTTGGTCAAGCACAACGAGAGACATAATGATGCCTACCATATTATTGCGGAAGACTAGGGGCAAGGGCAAGATGTGGATGTGTCTGGAGAGGAAAGGAAAGTCTGCTGCTGCAAATAAATATTCAGCATAAGACCTGGAATGTTAGAACTATGAACCAAGGCAAAACGGACAGGGTCAAACATGAGATGACAAGGATAAACATCTATATCCTGGGAATTAGTGAACTTAAATGGACTGAAATTGGACATTTCACATCAGACAACCATCGGATCATCTGTGGTCAAGAATCGCGCATAAGAAATGGAGTAGCTCTCATACAGACCTATTAAATTCCCCTAACGTGAAAACCCGTAGCCCATAACAGATCCCGCTAGACTTACGGCTATTAAATTGACCTTGTACAGCTACCCGCAAATGATCTGCGGGTAACATGCAGGCAATCGAAATCGGAACTCTGTTGCCGCAAAGCCTTTGCTCTGTCAAGCCTGTAACCATTAAGTTTGCAAATCGCTATTTAATTGCTACAAACCACTGGCGTTCAAACCAGTAACCCGCAAATAAAGCCAAAAAGTCTACGGGTACTAGAGAGGACCCGTAAGGGGGGTAAAGTCCTGTCTGTAGCACTGTAAATGCAAAAATCATCACACTACTGTATTTTAAAACAAAGGGAGAGTGATGTTAGGTATTAAAATAATTAGTATTACATTCTCAAACTCGCACATTTGCAATATAAAATACTTTTTTTAATGTTTAAATTCTGTGTTATATCGATCGCAGCAATCAGTGTGTTAATACATATAATGGAACTCACATGGACTAGAATATTATATTTACTGATTTATTAATATTGCATTATTTCTGGAATGCAGTTCCGATCGTAACTCGTACTTCAAACCCGTAAGGGATTGAAATCTAACCTCCACTTTTCAGTGACGTCATGATGACGATCTATGTTACTATTGTCTCCATCTAATTGATCATGTTCACGGCCACACATGCAACATGCTCAAGAACGGTTTATGGGTTTCTATGTCGGCCGCTTCTGTTGCGGGCATGGCTAATGTTATAGCTCTGTAACCCAGGCGAATTTCAAAGCCGCAGGCTATGCGGGTGTACCGGTGCTTCTACAGGCTTTGAATTTTTTGGGCCCACGGTCAATTAAATTATGGCCAAAGTAGTATGCAAAAACAAGAACTGGAACCCAGTTCAAACTATAGAATCATCACATGCACCATTTAGGTTTATTATTATTCAAAGGAGAGTAATATAGATTAATATTTATCACCAATCAGTTCATCAAGATATGTAACACATATTTTCATATATTCAATCAGTATATACATATTTACAATGTAATACTGTTGCTAATCATTGGCAATAAAATAAAAGGAGCAATATTTCCAGAAGCAATACTGTCATTTTTTACATATAATTCAGTCACATCATATTAATCCTTTCAGTTAACTTATATCCTTGAATTTTGACTTAGTCTCAAATCTGACATGAAACTACTGTGCATTGCAGCCTCACAAATGAGTTTATACAGACATGAACTAGTTAATTATAATGCAACATGCCCAGAGGAGAGACTTTAAAAAGAGTCTGCCAGCAGTAGCACGCCTTCCCCTGATGACTCTGACCTGAGTGTGTGGGAAGAAACGCTGGCGGGAGCATCTTGATGACGCAATTGCCCTAGCTTAGAGTCTCCATGCTCTCTCACAAAACATGGCGTGCAAATGCAGCTCCATGTATAATTAAGATATCAGCAAGTTAGTAGCACCACTGAAAGTGTAGGTGTTCCAGCTATTGACTTCTTCCTTGTGTCTCTTTCCCCCCTATCCTGTGTCTCTCCGCTGTGTCTCTCCCCCTTCCCCTGCGTCTATTTTCTACCATTGGCTCCCCTGTGTGTCTTTCCCCTCCCCTGTGTCTTTTGCCTCTCTACTGTGTCTCTTCCCCACATCATCTCCTTCCCCTTTTTCTCTTTCCCCCTCTCCATCCCCTGGGTATCTTTCTCCCTCTCCCTCCCCTTTGCCTCTTTCCCTCATCCCCTGTGTCTCTGTCACCTCCTCCCTCCCCTGTGTCTCTTCCCCCCTCTCCATCCCTTTTGTCTCTTTACCCTCCTCTCTCCCTCCCTTGTGTCTTTCTCCTCTCCTCCCCTCATCAGCATGCAATGCACAACTAACGCCTCTCATGGATGCGCACTGAGCGTGCGCGTCTAATGCCGCGCTTTAGAGCGCGGTGCACATGCGCAGCCGAGTCTGCACACTGCGCATGGCGTTTTCTATACAATAGTTTCTGTAGTGCGTTGACGCCCACCCTGGAGCGTTACACACTTCGGAAACTATTATATGTGATAATGACAAGTGTAGCGTTTTCAAGACTACAAGGTCTCAGTATGAAAACTGTTGTTATTGATAATTAATAAAAAAAACAACTACACACAGACACACAGATCCTACTTTAAAAAGCACTAAAATAAGGACATATGTCTAATGAACACAAAATACTTACTGCTATTTTTCTTTCATCCGTAGAATCGCTAAAAATAATACAAAAAGAAAAATTTTACCCAAAATAAATAGAAAAAAAGCAGGATACTTCTCGTGAGAGCTACAATTATTTAACTATGAAATACTTTATAGTGTGTAAGTTTTGGATGATGAAAAATGATCAGTTTTCCCCCAGTAGAAAATTATCCCATGAGTGAGGGAGTCTCCTATAGTAATAATACGTATAGAGATAGACAGGGCTCGGGTAGCCAATTATCCCATAAGTGAGGAAGCCTCTTATAGTAATAATACGTATAGAGATAGACAGGGCTTGTGTAGACAATTATCCCATGAGTGAGGGAGTCTCTTATACTAATAATACATATAGAGATAGACAGGGACCGTGTAGACAATTATCCCATGAGTGAGGGAGCCTCTTATACTAATAATACGTATAGAGATAGACAGGGCTCGGGTAGACAATTATCCCATGAGTGAGGAAGCCTCTTATAGTAATAATACATATAAAGATAGACAGGGACTGTGTAGACAATATCCCATGAGTGAGGGAGCCTCTTATAGTAATAATACATATAAAGATAGACAGGGACTGTGTAGACAATTATCCCATGAGTGAGGGAGCCTCTTATAGTAATAATACATATAAAGATAGACAGGGCTCGTGTAGACAATTATCCCGTGAGTGAGGGAGCCTCTTATAGTAATAATACATATAAAGATAGACAGGGACTGTGTAGACAATATCCCATGAGTGAGGGAGCCTCTTATAGTAATAATATGTATAGAGATAGACAGGGCTCGGGTAGACAATTATACCATGAGTGAGGGAGCCTCTTATACTAATAATACGTATAGAGATAGACAGGGCTCGGGTAGACAATTATTCCATGAGTGAGGAAGCCTCTTATACTAATAATACGTATAGAGATAGACAAGGCTCGGGTAGACCATTATCCCATGAGTGAGGGAGCCTCTTATAGTAATAATATGTATAAAGATAGACAGGGACTGTGTAGACAATTATCCCATGAGTGAGGGAGCCTCTTATAGTAATAATACGTATAGAGATAGACAGGGCTCGGGTAGACAATTATCCAGTGAATGAGGGAGCCTGTTATAGTAATAATACATATAGCGACAGACAGGGCTCGGGTAGACAATTATACCGTGAGTGAGGGAGCCTCTTATAGTAATAATACGTATAGATATAGACAAGGCTCTGGTAGACCATTATCCCATGAGTGAGGTAGCCTCTTATAGTAATAATACACATAGAGATAGACAGGGCTTGGGTAGACAATTATCCCATGAGTGAGGGAGGCTCTTATAGTAATAATACGTATAAAGATAGACGGGGCTCATGTAGACAATTATCCTGTGAGTGAGGACGCCTCATAGTAATAATACGTATAAAGATAGACAGGGACCATGTAGACAATTATCCCATGAGTGAGGGAGCCTCTTATAGTAATAATAATACGTATAGAGATAGACAGGGCTCAGGTAGACAATTATCCCGTGAGTGAGGGAGCCTCTTATAGTAATAATAATACGTATAGAGATAGACAGGGCTTGGGTAGACAATTATCCCGTGAGTGAGGGAGACTCTTATAGTAATAATAATACGTATAGAGATAGACAGGGCTCGGGTAGACAATTATCCCATGAGTGAGGGAGCCTCTTATAGTAATAATACGTATAAAGATACACAGGGACCGTGTAGACAATTATCCTGTGAGTGAGGGAGCCTTTCATAGTAATAATACGTATAGAGATAGACAGGGCTCAGGTAGACAATTATCCCGTTAGTGAGCGAGCCTCTTATAGTAATAATACAAATAGAGATAGACAGGGCTCGGGTAGACAATTATCCTGTGAGTGAGAAAGCCTCTTATAGTAATAATAAGTATAGAGATAGACAGGGATCATGTAAACAATTATTGCATGAGTGAGGGAGCCTCTTATAGTAATAATACGTATAGAGATAGACAGGGATCATGTAGACAATTATCCCATGAGTGCGGGAGCCTCTTATAGTAATAATATGTATAGAGATAGACAGGGCTCGTGTAGACAATTACTCCGTGAGTGAGGAAGCCTCTTATAGTAATAATACGTATAGAGATAGACAGGGCTTGTGTAGACAATTATCCCATGAGTGAGGGGGCCTCTTATAGTAATAATACGTATAGAGATAGACAGGGCTCGGGTACACATCTATCCTGTGAGTGCGGGAGCCTCTTATAGTAATAATACGTATAGAGATAGACAGGGCTCAGGTATGTGGATTCTTACATAGATGTTTTAAAGTTATTTTGGTGAAAAAATAATAGAAATGAAAATAATGAAGAATTATAAATGAAAAATAATTGTATTATCATAATGGCTGCAGAGACAGGGACGTCGGTTGTGAGTCTGGCACATATAAATAAACATGTCTATGCATTGGTGTCCATTGTGGAATCAGTACATTTTTGAATCTGCAGTAGGGTTATAGACTCAGCATGTGTGTAGGAACTGGAGGGGACGAGGGTGACAAACCCCCTTCTCCCACGATTTTTTAGCATGTGTGTTTATGTGTAGAGAAGCAGTTGCATGGTATTTTTATACTATATGCGGTATCGCCCCAGATTCCCTTTGGCTCTTATACCCAGGAGTCTCAGAGCAGAATTCTATTGAGAAGGGGACATCTGTAAATGGATATGTATAAAGGAAGTATGTCTGGCTATACACAGGTAGACCATGGGAGGGTGCGAGATAGCAAAGGCAGAGAGATGCTATGTGAGATCATAGCTAGGGGACCCTCTGTGAGTGAATAGATCAAATAGTAATAGTAGTCACATTAAGAAGGGTGAAAAAGATGGACATCAGTAGAGGAGACAAGCATAAATAGTAAAACAATAAATGACAGGCATAAAAAGTGAAGAAAAAAGGAAGGGTTCATTGACAAGATACTTACTCTCCATAGGATTACTCATTACTTAAATTGGTTTCAGGAATTTTTCTGTGTGATTTATAATAAAAAACAAAGACATCTGAGGAGCTCACTCATGGACCATTCATCTGTGTGACTATCATATTAGGGGAACCATTTAATAAGGTGGATATACACATTTATAGATACTCACTTTGCTCTCTGATACATCCTTCTGTGATAGAATAGAAAAAAAAAGAGTGAGAGAATATAGATAAGGAATCATTGTATTGTCATGGTGGGTGGAGAGGCAGATGGACTGCCTATGTGTGACACAGAGAGTGTAGGTCTTCTATGGAGTGTGACTAAGAAAGCAGTCTCTGTGCATTTATGTATAAATAAATATATCTCTATATAGATATACATCAATGAAATGTGGCTCTTCAGTGAGAGAGCAGTCTCAGACTATTTATGTACTGAGAAAGGAGCATCTGTAAATAGATATATATATATATAGAGAGAGAGAGAGAGAATGCAGCCATCAGTATATCTGGCTATGCACAGGAAGACCATGAGGAGGCGTCTGTGATAGAGAAGGTGGTAGGGAACCTACGTGTATGTTGAGGAGTCTATATGACAATCACAATGGGGAAAGGGTTTATTTTACAGTCAGATGGGGTGGGGTTTACACTGATCAGTGTATGTACAGACAGTTATTTTCTTTCTATATTTGGAGTGGTGTCTTTCTTTCAACTCACTGTGCCTCCTCAATATGGTTGGAAACTGAATTTAAACAAAACAAGAATTGAATTAACTACATTTCACCAACATGAGATTACCTACATAATCATATTGCTGCTCTCAAACAAACCTGAATTTATTTAATCATTTACATTTTACTTCAACTATAGATCAAATAACCATGCCATACAACTTCCTTTAGCACACCTCTCTATATTGTTAATTTTTTTCCTTAATCTGCCGCTATAAATGTATGTTATATTTGTATAACCTCTTTCTAATGCTCACAATTACTCTATGCTATACATCATCCTACTCTATACATCATATAACCTCTCCCAGTATTACTTCTTATATATCATTGGAGCTAGATCGTTCTATATAACATTGAAGAGCTGCTCTTACTGACTGTAACAACCATATTTCCATGCAATAAATCATATAGTTACCTTCACCATATAAACTGTTTATATTACTCTTAATTACATAGTTACATAGAAATTAAGGTTGAAAAAAGACTTTAATCTAGCATGTTCAACCTTTTTAGATCTCTAATCTCCTCTGCAATAATCAGATTAATTGTTAATTGATCCAGAGGAAGACAAAGAGAAACAAACAAACATTGAAACATTGCTAATTGACTCAAAAGGGGGAAAAAACATACAATCCCTTCCTGACCTCCCTCTCTAATTATGTAGAATAACCATTAATGCCGTTTTTTATTTAAAAATATGTTCAATCCCTTTTTAAAGTTATCTATCAAATCTGTTGTAGAGAATTCCACAGATCAATCATCCTTAATATGAAGAATGCTTTTCTTTCTTTAAGGTGGAATCTTTTTACTTCTAATCTCAAAGGATGTCCTCTTGTCAGTTTAAAACCTCTTGGTACAAACGTTCACTTGACAAAGCTTTACATTGACCCTGGATATATTTATATAATGTAATCATATCCCCTCTAGCGGAAATACGTTTTTTTTTGTTAGTCTTTCTTCATAACTTAGCCCCTCCATTCCCTTTATTAGTTCTGATGTTCTTCTCTGTACTTTTTCAAGCTCTAAAATGTCCTTTTTATGAAGTTGTGCCCAAAATTGTACTCCATAATCCAAATGAGGGCGTACTACAGATTTGTATAGTGGCAGAATATTGTATATATGTCCTTCCTCAGAATTATATTTGCTTCTCTTGTTTCTATACCCTTCTCAATACATGCTAATATTATACTTGCCTTTACAGATGTTGCTTGGCATTGAGCACTGTTACCTAGGTGGTTGTCCACAAGCACTCACAAATAATTTCAATATCTGATACTCCGAGATTTGCTCCATTAAGATTATAAATTACTGTATATACTCGAGTATAAGCCGACCCGAGTATAAGCCGAGGCAACCATTTTACCACAAAATACTGGGTAAAATGAGTGACTCGAGTATAAGCCGAGGGTGGGAAATGTGCTTCCCCCTGTGTCCCTCTTGTGCCCTCTGTGTCCCCCTCTCTCTCTGTGTCTCTTCTCCCCTCTCCCTTCCCTGTGTCTCTTCTCCCCTCTCCCTTCCCTGTGTCTCTTCCAACCTCTCCCTTCCCTGTGTCTCTCCCCCCTCCCTTATCACCCTCCTCAACCTCCCTCCTCATCCTCAATCTCCCTCCTCATCCTCAACCTCCCTCCTCATCCTCAACCCCCTCCTCAACCTCCCTCCTCATCCTCAACTCCCTCTTCAACCTCCCTCCTCATCCTCCCTCCTCAACCCCCCCCATCCTCAACCCCCCTCCTCAACCCCCCCATCCTCATCCTCTCTCCTCAACTCCCCATCGTCAACCCCCCTCCTCAACCTCAACCCCCCTCCTACTCATCCTCAACCTCCCTCCTCATCCTCAATCTCCCTCCTCATCCTCAACCTCCCTCCTCATCCTCAACCCCCTCCTCAACCTCCCTCCTCATCCTCAACTCCCTCTTCAACCTCCCTCCTCATCCTCCCTCCTCAACCCCCCCATCCTCAACCCCCCTCCTCAACCCCCCCATCCTCATCCTCTCTCCTCAACTCCCCATCGTCAACCCCCCTCCTCAACCTCAACCCCCCTCCTACTCATCCTCAACCTCCCTCCTCATCCTCAACCTCCCTCCTTAACCCCCTTCCTCAACCCCTTCCTCAACCTCATCCTCAACCCCCTCCTCAACGCCCCATTCTCATCCTCTCTCCTCAACGCCCCATTCTCATCCTCTCTCCTCAACCCCCCATCCTCAACCCCCCTCCTCATCCTCAACCTCCCTCCTTATCCTCAACCTCCCTCCTCATCCTCAACCTGCCTCCTCATCCTCAACACCCTCCTCAACCTCCCTCCTCATCCTCAACCCCCTCCTCAACCTCTCTCCTCATCCTCCCTCCTCAACCTCTCTCCTCAACCCCCTTCCTCATCCTCAACCTCCCTCCTTATCCTCAACCTCCCTCGTCATCCTCGACCTCCCTCCTCATCCTAAACCCCCTCCTTAACCTCCCTCCTCATCCTCAACCCCCTCCTCAACCTCCCTCCTCATCCTCCCTCCTCTCCTTGACCCGGGGAAAGGAGCGGAGGCCGGATCACAAGCAGGTAAGTAAGGGGAGAGGGGGGAGGTATTTAGGGGGGTTTAGGTGGAGGAGGGGGGTTGAGGGGGGTTTAGGTTGAGGAGGGGGGAGGGAAAGACACACGGGGGTAGAGAGACACACGGGGGGTTAGAGACACACGGGGGGGTTAGAGACACACGGGGGGGTTAGAGACACAAGGGGGGGGGTTAGAGACATGGGGGGGTTAGAGAGACACGGGGGGAGAGTGACTCGAGTATAAGCCGAGGGGGGCCTTTTTTGCCTTAAAAAAAGGGCTGAAAAACTCGGCTTATACTCGAGTATTTACGGTACTTGACTATTTCCTAATCTTTAAATTATCATTAAGGCACATGGGATGATACTTCATATAACCTATCACTACAATGTTCCCTACAGTTCCATATAACCACTTGCCTAATGTTTACTGCTTTATAAAGTTCCACATATAATTCATCTATTTCTTTATTTATACACTCCATACACACCTCCCCATTAGTTTTTAAAACTCCTCCAATAACACCTTAAACTGCCCCATATACCTTATAAAATTTCATATAACTATATGATCAAATTCTTTGTTGCATTCTAGCAGCCTTTTTAAATTGCGATTCAGCCACTTGAACACGACTCTATATAAGCACATAGCATATTTTTTTACAGAAGTTTTTAGTTAGTGAAGACCTTGCTTTTGGATAGAAGTTCACTAACTAAAAACTTCTGTAAAAAAATATGCTATGTGCTTATATAGAGGACTTTTCAATTAGCAGAATCGCAATTTAATAAGGCTGTAGATACTTACTGTATTGAGAGGCCTTTGTTACCCAGCAAAGCTAAAAAACAAAGAAAACACAAGTAGTTAAACTTTAATGAGACATAAGCAGTGATTATAGAAAATGTCCATCATGTGTTCAATGAGGCGCAAACTCTGGATTTCAGCTTCTGTGTTTCCTTCGCCCTATACTTTATTACCTCTTTCTTTCTTAATCTTTCCACATCAACCTCTTTCTCCCCTTCTCTGTATTTCCATTTCCTTCTTAGAATTACCCATCTCTATATATCTTCCTCCATGCTATTCAAATGTCCCAAAATGTTTTCCCACCAAACAACCCAGAGGAGATAACTAGATGGTTCCCATCCCTCTGAAGGCCAGTTACTGGATTATTGAGAGTTGGGGTCTATGGACTACACCAATGTTCCTTGTAGATTCCCTAAGATGATTCAACTCCTCTTGAACATCTAGTTACTTTTAGGAAGTGGTCTGATGGCTCAGGGTCCTTCTTACCATCTCCATAGCTTTTTCTCCCAGTTGGAGGGCGGCTGGGTGGTGAGGCCATAGGGCGCTATAAAAGAACACAAGAGACAGTTTGGAGAGCTTTGTACAGATGTACTGTAACATGAATTAATGATAATATGTATGTTTAGAGGATGGGAAGCTCCTCAGGACAGAGTTTGGGATCATGCTGTGTGTGTTGTATTAAAGGCAAAGAAAGCACATGATGTGTTTTAGTAATAAGGCTCCAAAGTGAAAGTAATTTTAACTTAAGTACATTTTGAAGCTACTTACTTTACATTCTCTCTAAGGTCTGCAAAATAAAATAAATATTACACAATTAGTCCCAATATTTTTTATTGTTTTTTCCAGACAAAAGAATACAAGTACAAAAACAAAACGTAGATACAAAGTACAGAACAGACAAACAATCACGATTCATGAAACACTTCTGATAATACTCTTTCTTCCCCCCTTTCCCCTCGTATTTTCCTCTTAACGGGGGTAACTTATACCTCCAAACCAGATTTAAACAATATATACATATATGTACATATATATATACAGGAAAAAAAAAATATTACATCTGTATCCCCTATATTACTAACTAATTATAACTTAGCTTCTTTGGACCCAGGGCTGTGAGTTCTGTTAGATACTTTGACAGATCTTAGCCCCTCTCTAATATTTGCATCTATAACTATGGCTTTTCGCCATCCCCCCACCCGAAATTAATTCCAACATTATGTGAGAGAGTTTTCCGCTAACCATTCTATATAGGGACCGAGGTCTACCCTCTCTTTTAGAGAAAGGTCTATTATTCTTTATCACTTCTCTTTCTTAACTATCTGCCTTCCCACAATTAGTCCCAATATTAGCCTTGCATCTGCCTGCAAGCACAAAATACTCTAGCAGCCACATTGAATTCGAACCCCGTAAGTGCAACGTGAGACCCCCAACGGCTGCGGGCTTGAAATCTGTCCGAGTTACAGATCGATTACATTACATCACTGAGAATGGAAGGTCGATTTCAAAGCCTTACAGTTTCAATTCCATTTGGGAGCTTGGGAATGTTGTGCTACTAATTCTCAGACCTAACATCACTTTCCCTTTCATGCTTTGTACAGTAGTGTGTTTATATTTGCATTTACAGTGCTACGGATTGGGCTTTCAGCCCCCTGCAGGTCCTCTCTAGCACCCGTTGGCTTCTTGGATCCATTTGCCTGTTACGGGGTTGAATGCAAGTAAATTTGTTGCAATTTAATAGCAAAATTGGAAGGTCGCAGTTACGGGTTTGAGAAAACGAAGGATTTGCGTCCGCAAAGTTCCACGTTCCACGTCCCGTAGGCTTTTTAGGTCCTTTCCCGGCCTTAACCTGCAAGTCGTCTGCATGTTGCTTTACGGGGCTAATTTAATAGCGGGCTACGTTGCAGGCTACTTTTTTACACATTGGGGGGATGTAATAGGGCTGTAGGTGTCCTCACTCCAGACCACATAATCAATTAAACGTGTCATTGCCATTAAATCACTAATATAAATTCTAGACACATCTTTAGATGTGGATTGTATACAAAACAATGCACGTGTGTGTCCTCCCTCAGTAATAAACAAAAATAAATGTTTCAAAAAGTGTGTGATGCTGTCATTGCAAGTTGTCCTGTTAACCCATTAATTACCTCACATTAAACTATGTGAATAACCATTATATACATTAACTGCTGAATATAACAAGGACAGACCCAGTATCCCTTATCCCAGAATCACTTACTGTTAAGTCCTTGGTGCAAAGTATAAATCTGAAAAAGGAAAACAATCCATTAATTAGTGGAACACAGATAGAGGCAGCAAGTGACATTGGAAATAATTATATTTAAAGGGACACAGCAAAGAAAAATATGCAAATAAATAATTGCAGTTAGTTAGTAGAAAAATTGAATGGTAGTGTCAAGTAAATGAACTTTAAAAGGGATTCATTAACCTTACAATGCAGAAAGGGGGAAGAGCAAGACTTTGTGGGACTGTTGGACTATTAGGGTCCTGGATTAATATTGACTATTACTATTCTTTCTTCCCTCTCTCCTCCTAGCCTAGACACTTGAACTTTGACAGCTAAATTTATTATTATGTGCCATATTGTGTGGGTACACCATGTTGTTCATATAAGAGGCCACAATATGGAGATAATCAGCATTATTGTAGTGTTGTGTGATTTTATTGAAGTAAAGGTGGTAACCAGTCATTTTTGCTATTGAAATGCTGTATTTTTCCCAGGGAGTTTAATAAAATATATTACCGGGGAGCCTTGAGAAAGAGAAGCTACTGTACTGGGTTACCTAATTTGGGGACTAGGGTGATTACAGCAGAGTAAAAGGGGGAGTTGACCCAGTACATGAAAGGGGATAATCAGACACTATGGCTGCTAAGGAGATTTACAATATCACCCCCTGTAATGTGTCTTCCTAGCAGAGAAAAGACTAACGCATGACACTGATGTGTGAATTCCCTATTCTAAGGCATTGGCTGGATGAAAAGACCTAGCAATTTGCAGACACTAACAAAGCAATGAGGGGAAGGGGCTAGTTCTATCTTATTAAGCATATTATAAAAAATATTTTAATAAAACTGGAGTTATGGCGTAATATATAAATCCCCCATTAATCTCTATACCAGGATAAGCATTGGTGCAATGATATTAACTGCTAAGTATTATTATTATTGTTTATTTATAACGCGCCAACATATTCCGTAGCGATGTACATAAGATAAGTTCCAGGCAAAGGTAAATACAAAGTAACAAATAGCAAATCAAGGAGGGCTCTGTCTTTGAGCGTCGAATCCAGTGTCCATGGTGGTTTCCCAAAGCAGGATTGAAACTCGCAGACTTACAACATAAAGGTATTGTGTTTGGAAAAGGAGAGAGAGAGGTTAGAGTGTGTTAGGGTGAAAGGTGATACGCTTCTTTAAAGAGATGTGTTTTAGTGAGGTTTTGAATATTTTGAGGTAGGAGGATAATCTGGTGGAGTGAGGCAAGGAGTTCCAGAGAATAGGGGCAGCACGAGAAAAGTCCTGGAGGCAAGAGTTAGAGGTTGTGACAAGAGTTGTAGAAAGAAGAAGGTCATTAGCAGAACGAAGAGGGCAGGAGGGGGAGAATTTGCAGATGAAAGGAGAGATGTAAGGGGGTGCAGTATTGTTGAGGGCTTTGATCATGATTTTACATTTTATTCTGGAGTCTAGGGGAAGCCAGTGGAGTGATTGACAGAGAGGTGATGATGGCACTGAAAGTTGAGTACAGAAAATTAGTCTAGCAGAGGCATTCATAATGGATTGAAGTGGGGATAGTCGGGTGGTGGGTAGGCCAGCCAGAACTGAGTTGCAGTAGTCAAGTTGAGAGATGATGAGAGAGTGTATTAGGATTTTAGTTGTGTCTTGTGTAAGATAGTGGTGAATTCTGGAGATGTTATTTAGATGGAGAAGACAAGATTTAGTTAGTTACTGTATGTGAGGGATAATAGACAGGGTGGGGTTCAGTCGACATGCGAGGCAACGGGCTTGGGAGGTGGGGGTGATGATGGCATTGTTGACAGTGAGAGAGATGTGAAGAATTGAAGCTGTGGTAGAGGGAGGAAAGATAAGTAATCATTTCCTAGGAATAAATATGGTTTAATGTGATCATACTGCTGAGTAATATATCCCTAGTAAGAGTTGTGGTAATTGTTTAGTCTTGAAATACAGGATATTCCATGGGGGTTCTAATAAATTATGTTGTGTGGGACTCCCAGCTAGGGAGCGCAAGTAAGGGTTATAACAAGATGGGGAGTTAGCCATCATCCTAAAGGAACATTTGCCATCCAGATTTGATTAGTGAGTACCCCCTTGCAAGTAAGTACAATGAGCAGAATGGGAATTTCTGATATGGGCTTGGGACTGACCCCCTCCCTAAGGTTTGAAGTGTTCACCCCCAGTTATGTTAATGTTACTGTGCCTGTAAATGTGCTGATCTAATCTACAGGGTCTATGATTTTTTAACACCCCCTCAGTGAAATGAATGAATCACCCTAGATAAAGAAGTGACAGGGAGATAGGACCTTTTCAGAGTGATATTTTTTTCTCATAAGGCCACTATAATGATCTACAAAGTTGAACTTGTTTTAATTATACATTATTCATTAATAATATCACATATAGTAGTTGTCAAACTGCGAGTCGTCACACTTTGCGAGCTCGCAAAGCGAACTCGTAAGAACTGCGTCCCTCACAAAGTGAGGGACGCAGTTCTGGCCACAAATGCTGGCCTCGTAAAGCAAAGGAGGCTCCAACACCCGCTGCAATGATCCAAAGGCTCATTGCAGGCCTCAAAGGGGGTGACATAAACTGGCCGAAAATGCGGACCTTGCGAAGCGAGTGTCCTCATTTCTAGAGGTGGAGGCTCTACGGCACTGCACTCACGGTTAAAAAGAACCCAGACTTAGAAAAAACAATCACGCCGCGGGACTTATAACAAAAAATATTTTTTTTGTCATATTTTAATTTTTATTGTTTTTTTGAAACAGACAACCAAAACAAAATACATACATTAAAACAATACTTACATCTAAATCATACACAATCACCCACCTACATACCCCCCACCCACCCCTTGGCAATATTCTCATTATTTGCAGAAGGAGGCAATACCCGAAACCTATTATATAATTAAAGTAACATCGCTAAAGGCAACAAAAACAACAACAACAAAAATATATCTATTAACAAAAAGGCCCGGCAAACATTTTTTCATCCCATCTTGCCCATTTCTTAACCACTGATAATCTTAACTTGGAATCAAAACTTAAATATTCCATTTCATACTGTTTATTCCTTTCCAAAGTAATAAAAAACTCATTCCATTTAGGCAATTCCCCACTTCTCCATCTCCGTACAATCCACCATTTAATTGCCATGAGAACCTGCACCACTATCCCTATTGTTTCACTAGACCATTCCCTTTGAAAAATATGTAATAGAAAAGCTTCTGGGTTTAAGGTAACTTCCTTGCATCCCATACCCACCAACTTGGTGACACACCTTTCCCAAAGCCCTTTGATCTTAGCACATTTCCACCACATGTGGCTTTGGGTACCTTTTTCCGAGCACCCTCTCCAACACAGCTCACTATATTTGCTTGGATCTATTTTAGACAGAAGCTCTGGAACTATGTACCATTTTTGTGTAATTTTAAAGTGGATTTCTCTGTAAGTTGTACAAATCAAATTATATTTTGTTAGCTGATATGCTTTTCCCCAATCCTCCAGATTTTTCTTAATTCTAAAATCAGTTTCCCAGCTTTCCATGGCTACAGATTTTCCAGAACTTCTGTACTCGTCTAAAATTTTTAAGCATTTCGACACTGAACTCTTATTACTTGTTCTTAATGACAAGAATTTTTCGAGAGGTGTCAAATCCCTGACTGATCTTACATCAAAACCTTCTTTTGTTAATATCTTCTTAAGGGTCAGAAATTGCAGCCACATTGATATTGGGACCTCTTTCACTCTCGTCAGTTCCTCAAATTTAATAAAGCCCTCATTTCTGATTAAATCCTTAATTTTGTCAATACCCCATTTCCCCCACTCTACCTTATCTATTTTGGGGTGTATATCATAAATTACTTCCAATGGTGTTAATGGTGATGGAAAAGGGAGCAACTTCAATTTTGAGTTCATTTTGAGCCAAATAGTCCAACATTGTTTCCCTATTCTGAACTCTATCTGGGTCTTAATGTTGGACGATTTCTTATGCCATAGAGCTTGCTGCAGAACTATTTTGGGGCTTAAGGCTTCTTCTAACTGGACAAACTTGGGTCCTTCCACTCCTTCTGTCCATCTCAGAAAGTGGTACAATTTTATAGCCTCTGCATACTTCCAGAGGTTGATTGCCCCTAATCCACCTTCTATATACTTTTTATTTACTTGGTCTTTACTGACTCTAACCCTATTTCCTTTATATATAAAATGATCTACCACTTTCTGAAATTTAGTAATACCTCCTCTGGATATAAATAGAGGGATTGCTCTTAAAACATAAGTAAGTTTCAGTAGAATGAACATCTTAACACATATGATTCTGCCTTACCAGGTTAAGTTTAGCCTCTCCCATGACTTGAGAAGTTTGCACACTGAAACAAAAGTTATTTCCAAGTTATTCTTTAACATGGTAGCAACACACAGAGTCAACTCTATTCCCAAATGTTCTAGTTTATTCTGCTCCCATCTAAATGGGAATTTATCTCGTAACAAGGTTTTAGTTTCTGGGTTCACATTTAGCCAGATAACCTCTGATTTGGAATAATTAATTTTATAATATGATAGGCAACCAAAGGTTTTTAATTCCTTCATGAGATACACCAATGATTCTAGTGGCTCTGATAAAACTACAACTGCATCATCTGCGAATAGAGTGATCTTCGATTCTATAGCTCCACATATGATTCCTCTTATCCTATCATTCTTCCTTATCATTTGAGCCAGCACTTCTATACACAAATTGAAGATCATTTGGGGTAGCGGGCATCCTTGTCTCGTCCCATTGCTAATCTCGAACGATTCCGACTGAAAGTCTGTACCTTTTATGAAGGCTGAAGGGTTAGAGTATAGCGCCATAATCGCTCTTGATTTTGCCCAATCCGATTTCTTCTAGAGTACACTTGATAAACTCCCAGTTGAGCCTGTCGAAGGTTTTTTCTGCATCTAACCCTACTGCCACCAACGGGATTTTATTATCTTTAGAGTGTGCCAATATATCAATAAGCTTTCGCAGGTTATCTGTCCCTTGTCGGCCTTTAACAAAACCTGTTTGATCTGACTCAATTAACTGGTCTAAAAGAGGATTTAATCTTTGTGCTAGTATCTTTGAATATATTTTGATATCGATGTTAAGTAAAGAGATGGGCCTGTAGTTAGCACAATTTGCCAGATCTTTTCCCTCCTTCGGTATCATAATTATTGCTGCTTCTAATGTCTCCTTGGGAGCCCATCCTAAGTCTTTAATTTTGTTAAATGCTTTTACCATATAAGCCCCAATTCTGGTAAGAATTGTTTGTATTACAGTATCGGGAACCCATCTGGTCCAGGGGATTTTTGGACATCTAAACCGGACACACAATTCTCGATTTCCTCCACTAATATCTTCCCATTTAGTAGTTCCTTTAGCTCCTCGGAAAAAATTTTTAGATTCAACTTTTTAAAAAAATCCTGTATTTGCCCTTTATCAGGTTTAACCCACCCTGGTTTCTTTTCCAGATTATAGGTGCTATAGTACTCCGCCGCAATTCTACCTATTTCAATAGGATCCTTTTTCATAATTCCTTTGGAATCGAGAAATTTCACTATACTTTTGTTGCTCAGCTTTTTCCCAATAAGGTCCACTAGTGATTTATTTGCTTTATTACCTAGATGATATTTTTTTATTTTTAGCTCCCTTAACTTCTTATCTATTTGACTTTGTAAGATCATATTTATCTGTGCTTGTATCTTATAGATCTGTTCCGTCAACATGTTATCCTGGCTTTTTTTGTTGGCATATGATAGCTTATAGAGTTCTAAATATAAATCATGCAGCGATTTCCCCCTGGCCCTCCTCTTCTTAATCATTCTTGTTTTCAAAATACCCCTCATATACGCTTTATGCGCATTCCAAATACTTAAATCTGAGGTTATAGAGCCACTGTTAACTCTAAAGAACTCTTTAATTACTTCCTTAATTTATTTTTCTTCTTCTATTGTATAAAATAGAATTAAGTTAATATTAATATTTTCTCTTTTTTTTCCATTGCTAGTCCCCCGACCTTGCAGTACTATTTTTACCAGGGCGTGGTCTGACCATGATATAACCCCTACCTCCACATCATCCACTTTTCTCCATGTCTCTATGTCAACCAATGAAATCAATCCTTGTGTATAGACTATGTCTCGGAGAATAATAAGTATAGTCCCGGACCTCAGGATTTTTTAGCCTCCAAGAGTCACATAGTTTGTATTTCAACAATATCTCATTAAATCTTCTAGACAATCTTTCCAGAGCCAAATCGCTCGTCCTTAAGCTCCTATCAATTTTTATGTCCAGGACCATATTCAAATCCCCACATATAATAAGCTTACCCACTTTTAGTTTGGAAATAATTTTTAAACACTTACCCAAAAATCTTATTTGATTCACATTCGGAGAATATAAATTGGCAATTGTAAATGACTGACCGTTTACCTGTCCTAACCAAATGATAAATCTCCCTTCTCCATCATATTCTACATATTCCGTTACAATCACATTCTTAAACAAAATAGCAACCCCTCTAGACTTTTTCCTGAAGATAGACGAGAAACCCAACTCAAACTGTTTATATCCTATTCTGGGTTCTTTCCCCTTTACCCAGTGGGTTTCTTGTAGACAAATAACATCCAATTCTTCTTTTATAAATTGACGGAAAGCACAGTGCCGTTTGCCGGGAGAATTTAAGCCTCTAGCATTTTGCGATATCACTTTTAACATCAAAGTGACTTACTTGATAACCTCTGAGTCCCCTCCTTCACTATCATACAATTTTTATTGCCTTCACTTCCCCTCCCCTTCCAACAGCATACAAACACCACACATACCGTTTCCTCCCGATGGCAAGAAAAACTTAATGCCATCTTTTAAGATGTCTGGTCCCCTGGGGCGGAGAAAAAACTTCAAAAAGAGAAAAAAAAAAAACCCTGGCAGAACCTTTTGAGTGCGCCCATTGCCCCCTCACCCTACTCCTAGTAGCACTCAACTACACATTAAATGTTTCCTTCACGTCCAAAACGTTTAATTGACCCTGCAATAGAATATTGAAACATTTCCCAAAGTTGTCTCGGATAGGTAGTATATTTTATACATTTTCTTTTCCTTTTTTTTGTCCTTTCTCTTTATTCACCTATGTACTTCACTTTCACTTTCCCGTTTTACCACCTCCATCGAAATTGGGGCCTTTCCCATCCCCTCTTGTGTCTTCTTTTTCTATTTCGAAACCCCACTTTTCCAAGCACTGCACACCTTCTGCGACTGAATTGATCACCTCAGTTTGGTTACCTTTAGTTATAATTAGTTTAACAGGGAACCCCCATTTATATAATACCTTTTCTCTTCTGAGCACTTTAGTAATAGAACTTAATTCTCTTCTTTTAGCTAAAGTTTCGCTTGAATAGTCTTGGTAAATTTCTACCTTTTCACAAGGGCTCTCAAACTGTCTTTTTTCTCAACTACATTTAATTATCAGTTCTTTGAAGGAGTAATTTTGTAATTTTACTATTACATCCTGCTCTCTCTGCCCTATCAGTCTTCTAGGTAATGAGAGCCTATGTATCTTCTCAAACTTACCTTCCAGAGTGTTATCATTCCCTGTGATAGATTTAAAGAACTCATTCACGTACTCGCCTAGCTCATTGTCCAGGACCTTCCCTGAAATCCCCCTCAGCCTTAAATTATTCCGTCTAGAGTAATCTTCGATTCTACATAATTTGTTCTTGAAACTTACAACTTCATTCTCAAGCATCCCAACTTTGGTCTCTAATCTCTGATAATCGTCCACAAGCTTTTCTTGTTTGCCTTCCAGCTGGCCAATTCTCTCTAGTAACGCATTCACTGCTTTTGTATTCTCTGTAACCTCTAATAGTATATCTTTCCTAATTCTGTTTTCAAAGTTATAAAACAACCTTTCCATTGCCTCTACAGTTAATGCTTCTGATTGACCTGTGTTCAATCTATCGGGGAGGTCTACTATCTCTGAAATATTGACTTGTTCATTGTTTTCTGTTTCTGCTTGGGATATAGTCGATTGAGAGCTAGATAAATTTACTTTTTTCCTTTTCACTGTTTCTCTAGTTGTTAATGGGCTTTTTGAAATAGCACCCTGCAATTTGGTATCTTTGCCCTTGTTTTTACTTCTTGCCACTGACACATCCTTCCTTATCATGTTTGCTTATTTGTCCCGCTTCAGTTACCCAACACTGATGATGTTTTAACTACACCCCCTGTAAGTTTTCCCTTTTGGCAAGCACCTTGTCCTCTCTTTTTTTCCCTTTCCTTTCTTCTTTCTTTTTCCCCTTGCCCTTTTCTCCCTTCTCTTAACACAGAATATACAGGTATGTTATTTAAGGAAAACAACCTCTGACTAACCTTCTTTTGTATATGTTATTTAAGGGTTGCAGACAAATGGAAACACTATACAATGCTACAAGTACACATAATAATAGAAAGTAAGGAATAGCAGATGTTACAATCAAACAATCATAATTTTTTATGTATTTTACAGCAACAGTCCCCTGGATCCACTCGGCTTTATTTACTTCAATTTACTAGAGTTTTTTTTTTTTCTTCTTATCTGCCGCAGCAGCCTAAGTTTAATAGTATCCACTGCTGCCTTATTGACACTTTGCAGGCAGCTGACCAGTTTAAACAACAGTCAGATTCAAATCTGGTGGCTGAGAATTACAAGCTTGGGACCTTTGCTGTGTCCACTGAAAGGACCACTGTAGTTCAAGAGAAAAGGCACTTGTTTGTGACGTATGTAATAAATACACCTGTGTAAGTCATGAACATGAGGCAATTTTAGAGAACATATGAGTTTTTTTAAACTCTTTTTATGAGTAAAGGAATCAATTTTATATTACACCCTGAGAAATTAATCATGAGGGTGTGTTTATTTAACTATCAATTGATGTAGGGATGAAAGAGGAGTCACAAGTAGTATTTGTTAATTAATAAATAAAACTAAAATTGGCAGCACACCCTTTCTCCCTCACAGGCTCAGAAGTAAGACGTTTGCACCAATAACTGCAGGAATCACAAATGTCTCTCTCACAGACACATACACACACTAATTTCCACCAGAATACCATGGTGACCTCCGGGGTCAAGCAGAGACAGCAACGTTTTATTTTTTCTATAAAAACTTGCTTTATGACTTTTTTTTCCTGAAAAATATATTGCATCAGATGTTTAACTATTTTATGGGCTAGAACACTGTCAGCCAATGAGATCTCTCAACTAAAGTATGTTCTCTGCATTTCCAGTTACTTTCAACAAAGTTTATGCAGGCTCCATACCCCTTTATTTATGTTCTTAGCCAGACACTAGATTTTCATACATATATATTTTTCTTGTTGTACAGTGATCCACAAATAGAAATCAAAACTCAGGTGTCCAGTATTGTCTCCTCTGCAATTTCCCAGAGGCCTTGAGGACAAGTTTCATTTGGTGGAAACTAATTGCAAGATGGTGGCTGTAGACAACTGAGAAGTAATTTTGTTATAAGAAAATAACAGAAGTGAGATGTAACAGTGAAATCCTTATATGTTACCTAAGTGGAATGACCGTATGAGCATTCAGGGCTACACTCAAATGCCCCCCCAAAAACCACCAACCTGTACATGATATTTATGATGGAGCATTAGTATTTGTGTTTATTGTAAGACATAAACAAGACTTGTACCTCCTCGTTGAGGATCATATGATCCGAAAGCTGAAAGAGAGAAAGAAGGGATGAGATATATGTTTTACTATTTAACCGCAAGATATACACTACATTATGTATATACAGCAATGCATTTGTCACACAGCACTATACACAAAGTGATTACAGTACACACCGTGATTATAATATGGACATAGGTCAGACATGATCTACTATCCAGATGTGTACATTATGTATATACAGCAATACATATGTCACACAGCACTATACACAAAGTGATTACAATATGGACATAGGTCAGACATGATCTACTAACCAGATGTGTACATTATGTATATACAGCAATGTATGTGTCACACAGCACTAAACACAAAGTGATTACAGTACACACAGTGATTATAATATGGACATAGGTCAGACATGAACTACTATCCAGATGTGTACATTATGTATAGACAGCAATGCATATGTCACACAGCACTATACACAAAGTGATTACAATAAGGACATAGGTCAGACATGATCTACTATCCATATGTGTACATTATGTATATACAGCAATACATATGTCAGACTACTTACCACTTCCTTTAAAAGATTTTCCAGCATTTTCCAATATAGTTCTGAAAAACAGGTTACATGGTATAAATAAAGAAATAAAAAATAATAATAATTCCAAGTGTGGAATATTTATAGCATATAATTATATGGATGCGGCAAAGGCCAAATTTTTTAACAGGGAACAAACGCTATAAAAGTTAATATTACATTTCTAGTCCTGAAAATGAAAGAAAAAGTTAACAAAGGAGGGACAACGCGGAGATGGGTACTGGAACACAGAGGGGTATTAGGGACACGGGGGGATCAGTGTCAAAGATAATGTAAATTATAAGTCCTTAACCTACTCCTGATTTCCATGTACTTATTCTCCTAGCACCCCCCAGCTTTCTTCTGCACCTCTGTAAGCCTTCTTAGCAACTTCCTCAGGAGAAGTTATTGAGATGAGTTAACTTGTAATATTGTATTTACTATCCAGTGTTAGTGACAAGTTAAGGACACAAAATACTGACTTCCCAATGCGTCAAGGACTGGAAACGATGTTTAATTAATTAATGACATATAAGGGGACATTAATGACATATAAGGGGAGAAAAACACGTAACTTATGCTCAGTATTACATCACTGGGACATTGGTCATAGATGGAAGCCATCGCTGCCACCAGAACATCAGACTTTGGCCAACCAGCCTGGTTTCACCCAAGTAGAAATAATAAAATCTAACTGAGATCTTAACATAGTGTGGTGTGTAGGGCAAAAGTAGCAAAGACCCTCAGGAAAAATATTCTGTATAATGAGATTGCAATTTCTTTATAATAAAAAATGACCCTGCAATACATCACTAGCAGGCACCATTGGTAAATTTTGTAAGTAGGTATGTTATGGACTGAAATCCGTATAAAATGCATTTATGTTTGTGTCCTACTTATATATATTTTATCTTTGCAGTATTATCATGTAACCAAAGCTTTATTAATATTGCTGAATCATTGGGAACTCTAAGATGGAGGATTAATCACTTCCTTTTGCAAGATGTCGGTAACATCATATCCTGACAGCAGTAAGATGACATTCATATCCGTGACCAAATAAGGATGTGAGCCCCACCACCTTCCGGGGCCAATCAGAGGTTTCACTTAGACTGGCCATAATGACATCAGATCCGAAACCTAATAAGGATATGTGCCCCGCCGCCTTCCGGAACCAATCAGAGGCCTTACTTAGACTGGTGTTCACCAAGATGCAACATTTATCTGATTATTTAAAATGTTATAAATATGACAGCTGATTTTTTTTAATAAAGACGGCGCGTGAGAGAAAGCTTTATACCAGAACTCCGTGTTGGTGTATTATTTCTCTAAGGTGTGCACACTATATATATATATATATATATATATATATATATATATATATATATATATTGGTAATTTGGCCAGGGACAGATATCTCCGAGAACTATTTTGTTTTTTCTCCAAAACAGGTACAACGGGCAGAGGACATTTCTATATTTCATGGGCACAGAGATCCCCCTTAATTAAGGGGCTATCAGAGATCTTAATCAGATGCTGCAGGTGTTTAGATAAGGATCTTGCAGGATAAAGGTAAATGTTAGGTGCCAGGGGATAGGGTTAATGTTAGGTGCAACTGGCTCAGTAAAGTCTGATTAACATAGGATTTTTGGGAAGGAGCTTGTAATATAGGGCCAATGGAAAAATCAATGGACAATGTTGCTCTATTTTGCGGCATTGGCTTGCCGCAGTCAATTGTAGCAGTTCTCTCGCAATGTTTCTGGGATGGGTGATTAACATAGATAGCGGCACTTACTTTGCCCTTAAACATGGTGTAATCTGCAATGTAAGGGATTAGCATGAAGGCCTAAGTCATCAGTTTCCCTCTGAGGTGGCTCTAAAACATAACAATATCTTTTTAGCCAGATTAAAATATATTGATCTGAGATTACTTTAGTCTAAAAAGATATTGTTACAATTCAAATTGCTGGGGCAGTACACCTGGTAGCTATAAATTGGCTTCAAGCAGGACTTTTACAAACTACTTTATGCATATCCAGAATTTGACAAATAAAGCCAATTCTAAAAGTCAAATTTTCTGGTACCTGGATTGTAAATGAAAGTATAGATTTCTGTAGCTGAATAAATTAATCTATTTATTAATATTTCCTTTCCCAGAAATGTCTCCCGTCTAAATCTTCCTCTGACCCGTAAATAAATATATCTAATTGTGTTCTTAAGTATTGCGGCATTAGCGCGACTAAAACTATTACTTCCCTGTGACGCATCGCCCACATAGGAAGGGTGGTGCCTATGTGTTGTTGTAAAACCAGAGGGTTAATTTATTAATGACATATAAGGGGACATTAATGACATATAAGGGGAGAAAAACACGTAACTTACCGCTCACTGGAACAATTACTGGAAAAAAGAACCTTGAACAAGGTTATGCTTTAAGCAGCCATTCAGGCATGATGTCACAATGCTCAGTATTACGTCACTGGGACATTGGTCATAGATGGAAGCCATCGCTGCCACCAGAACATCAGACTATGGCCAACCAGCCTTGACTGTACCTGGTTTCACCCAAATAGAAATAATAAAATCTAACTTAAATCATAAAGTAGTGAGGACATTTCTGAGACAATATTTTATAGGGACTGAGATCTTAATCATGGCTGTCCACTGACAACATAGAAATCTGGTCACATGATCATTCTTTATATGTTACTTATTTAGAATCTTCTCCAGGAAGTTTATATACAGATGATATAGTAGCTGAGGCTTCCTCATATCTTTGGCTTGTTATATTACAGTATATTCTGCCCCCTCCCCGAGCACAGATGTCTGGTGAATGAATGACATGTTGAGGAAACAGGGTGAGGGCTTAAGTTTTTATTTGTAGGAAAATCTGGGTAGAGAGATGCTGGCTATTTAAATTATTTATTAGTTTATTGGGGGCTAATTATATTTAGTTAGTGTAAGGTTTCTGTTACTTAGAGTGTCACGGGGGTCCTGGTGTACACTCATGGCACTTAATGTGTTATATTACTTTTCCAGGGGGGTCTGTATAGACCCCTATGGGCAATAGGTGGTTATTTAGGTATACATGGGGTCTTAATAGACCCCCATGGGTAATAGGATGTTATTTAAGTATTCAGTGGTATATGGGGCTAATGGATTAGTTGTCATGGGGGTACTTATATTTCCCTGCATCAGAGGTTAATTAATTAGATGGTGCCTGTATGTTATTGCAGAACCAGAGGTTTCCACATCAGAAGGCAAAAGTTGGGCTGAATTATCAGATATTTCTACAGGCATCAGGGTATTGTCTCTTCATTGACCAGGTGCTGAAGATGAAGGCTTTGGACCTCCTGACAGGACAGGAAATTCTACAGTGTTAAGGCCTCTTGTAACTAAGTTGTTATATGAGTGAGGTGAGCTTCTATGAATTACAGTTGATATTGATGCTGTAATTACCTTATTAATATCTTTATTCTCATCAAGGACTACAGGGTGGCTATTACTTCAGATGAAGAGGAAATAAAACAGTACTAATGTTGTGTGTCCTATAGGCCATACCTCCTGGTGCAAAGTAGTATTCTCTTTATTATTTTGTGGGAATTAAGTCTTACCGTATTTTTCGCCATATAAGACGCACCTGCCCATAAGACGCACCTAGTTTTTAGAGGAGGAAAACAAGAAAAAAATATTCTGAATCAAACACAAATACACTTCACACACATATACACACCTACATCACACACAAATATATATACATATATATATATATATATATATATATATTTATATATATATATATATATATATATATATATATATAAGGATTGTATTTTAAAGTTTAATTTGCTGGCTAAACATGAAATATCAATGAACAATCCCAATTTCAAAGCAACATGCCTGAGTTAGCAGAATATGGCTGAAATAGCTAATTTACTGTAGATGTGCCACTGATAAAAAAATTGGACAAATATATTAAAAATGATATATTAATTTTTACAGTCATTAAATGAAACAGACATTTTATTTAGTGCATTTACTTATTCACAGTGACCCATAGCATACCAAAATATATATATATATATATACACATACATACATACATACACACATACATACATACATACATACACACATACACATACATACACATATACATACATACATAAACACATACATACATACACACACATACATACACACACAAATACATAAATACACATATACATACATATACATACATACACATATACATACATACACATATACATACATACACATACATACATACACACACATATACATTTTGGAGCATTTGGGAGCCTCCAGGAGCTCTTGACCCTCCCTGACCCTCCTGATCCTCCCCTTTCTTCTCCCCTCTGCACATCCATGATCATCCCTTGCCCCATCTTGATCTCACCCCATCGCGCAGCGCTTCCTACCAGCACTCCTCCTGTACTGCAGCCTTCCCTTGCGTCGCGTGTGTGACGTCACTAAGATGCACCGGCCGACGCAATGCAGTTTAGAGGCATGCTGCTGGTGCCGTAGGAAGCGCCAATGGGCGGTGGATCAGTAGTGGGGATCTAAAAGGGGCCAAGGGAAGGATCAGAGGGGTCGAAGGGGAGAATCAGGAGGGGGAGAGGATCAAGAGGGGCTGAAAGAGGCAGTTTACACATTTTGCATGCATTTATTCGTCGTATAAGACGCACCAACTCCCCCCCCCCCCAGTTTTGGGGAAGAAAAGTGCGTATACGGTATGTCTTTTATTGTATGTCTTCAACATTTTTCAATTTCTGTATGGGACTAAGCATTTTTCATGCTGTGCTGTCTTTATTTGTAATATAATGTACACCTTCTGAGATAACTGGACCTACTGAGGTAACTATAAATATATATATATATATACTAGCGACTTGCCCGTCAAAAATGACGGCATATAAACTTGAAGCCTCGCAATGCAGTTGTTTGCCACACACTTTGAGGCTCCCCATGTGCAGCAAAGCCAGGCTATGCGAGCCACGCTATGCACAGCTTCTCTCTCTCTCCTTCCCTTGTTCTGTGTCCTCTCCTCCCTCTTCTCTTCTTCTCTCTCCTCTCTGCGAGCCTCACAATGAGAGCCCCTTGACGGAATAATATTATTATCCCCCCTCCCTCCCCTGTGTCTCTTCCCCCCTACCTCATGTGTCTTTCCCACCTCTTCCTCCCCTTTGTCTCTTTCCCTCTCTCTCCCTCCCATGTGTCTTTTCCCCTCTCTACCTCCCCACTGTCTCTTTCCCCCTCTTCCTCCCTTGTATTTACCCCCCTCTCCCTCCCCAGTGTCTCTCCCCCCCTGTATTTCTCCTCTCTCTCTCCCTTGTTTCTCCCCCTCTCCCTCCCCTGTGTCTCTTTTCTTCCCCATGTCTCCATTCCTCCTCTCCCTCCCCTGTTTCTCCTTCCCCCATCTACCTCACTTGTGTCTCCTTCACCCCACCTCCCTCCCCTGTGTCTCCTACCCCCCATCTCCCCCTGTGTCTCCTTTCCCCATTCCCTATGTCTCTTTCGCCCTTCATCCCCTGTGTCTCTTTCCCCCCTCTCCCTCCCCTATGTCTCTCCTCCCACTCTATCCCCCCTCTCCCTCCCTTTGTCTCTTCCCCCTCCCCTGTGTCTCTCCCCCTGTTTTTTCTTCCCCCCTCCCTCTCGTGTCTAATTTCTCCCCCTCCCCTATGTCTCTTTCCCCTTCCTCCATTGTGTCTCTTTCCTCCCCTCCCTTGCTTTGTCTCTTCCCTTTCCCTCCCGTTTCTCCCCTCACTCTTTTTCCCCTCTCCCTCCCTTGTGTCTCTTCCCCCTCTCCTTCCCACGTGTTTCTCTCCCCTCTCCCTCCCGTTTCTCCTTTCTCCCCACTCTCCCTCCCCTGTGTCTCTTTCCCCCTCTCCCTCCCCTATGTCTCTCCTCCCATTCTATCCCCCCTCTCCCTCCGTTTGTCTCTTCCCCCTCCCCTGTGTCTCTCCCCCTGTTTTTTCTTCCCCCCTCCCTCCTGTGTCTAATTTCTCCCCATCCCCTATGTCTCTTTCCCCTTCCTCCATTGTGTCTCTTGCCTCCCCTCCCTTGCTTTGACTCTTCCCTTTCCCTCCCCTGTTTCTCCCCTCACTCTTTTTCCCCTCTCCCTCCCTTGTGTCTCTTCCCCCTCTCCTTCCCCTGTGTTTCTCTCCCCTCTCCCTCCCCTGTTTCTCCTTTCTCCCCACTCTCCCTCCCCTGTGTCTCCTTTCCCCCTCACCCTCCCCGTGTCTCTCCCCCACTCTTTCCCCCTCATGTTTGCATGCTGATGATACTGGAGTGGCTTGTCAGTTCCTTCTCCAGTGATTTGGAATGTTTCCGTCCACTCTGCTTTCACGCTCCCACCCACAATGGTCCTTAATGGTATAGCTCACAGCTTATTTGAAGTACACAATATCTCTTGTTTGGTCTTTCAGTCGTGTCTGCCTCTCTGGACGGCAGCACATGCAGCTAGGCCTCTGCCACTGCTTTCATACAAGGTTTGCATGCTGGTGATACTGGAGTGGCTTGTCAGTTACTTCTCCAGTGATTTGGGATTTGTTTGTCCAATCTGCTTTCACTCTCCCACCCACAATGGCCCTTCATGGTATAGCTCACAGCTTCATTGAAGTACACAATATCTCTTGTTTGGTCTTTCAGTCGTGTCTGCCTCTCTGGACTGCAGCACATGCAGCTAGGCCTCTGCCACTGCTTTTCTACAAGGTTTGCATGCTGGTGTTACTGGAGTGGCTTGTCAGTTCCTTCTCCAGTGATTTGGAATGTGTCCGTCCACTCTGCTTTCACCCTCCCACCCACAATGGCCCTTAATGGTATAGCTCACAGCTTCAAGGAAGTAGACAATATCTCTTGTTTGGTCTTTCAGTCGTGTCTGCCTCTCTGGACTGCAGTGTCACAACCTACTATGATGATGGGATCTAGAGTATCCTAGTACTCTTATTCCAAGTAGGTTTAGACCTAAGTTTGGGTGACTCTAGACCTATGGAAAGGTATAAGTCCCAGCTGCTTTGGTAGTGTACCTGGGAGCACCTTGGTAGGGAGTCAGAATGAGCTCCTCTACAAGCATATGTGTCACGATCTGCTTCTTCTAGGGGGCTTGATATGAACCTAGTTAAAACCTACCCCAGCAGAATCATGTAGTTCATGTTCTCTGTGGCACAAAAGATGGCTTCTGAAGAGGGCAAGGCCCAAAAGCTACAGGCAGAGAATACTGGATCCAGTTTACTTAGTGGCCCATAGCAAGACCACTCCCCAAGTCAGGATACAACACACAGAAATAGTTTCACACCTTGTTTATGTGAAAATTATCTCTCAACCTTTATTGAATGATCAAAACAACATATTGATTCTCTCCCATACCACACCCTTGTGTACATTTGTGTATGTGTGATGTCAGACCATCTGGCTTGCAACCTTGGGCTATCAAAGCACTTGAGATCAAATTCACCAGATATCTAGTGAACAAACCTTCATGCTAAACTCAAGTGTTTGCTTAGGATTACTTGAAGTACTTGCATTTGCAAGGTCTGTATTTGTGAGTGTGCAATCATCTGCAGCTAACTTCTATGCAGAGCATTTCTACCAATTCCACATATGTTCTATATAACATTTTCCCTCTTATAAAATATTATAACTAGGATACATAATAACCATATACAGGCAACATATAACCACAAAATAACACATAATCCCCATGTAACAATGTCATGCTCCCTTGGACATATTCATAAATTACTGCAATATGAGTCCTTAAATAGTGATGTCGCGAACCTAAAATTTTCGGTTCGCGAACCGTGAACGCGAACCGCCGCAAATGTTCGCGAACCGGCAAACATCGGCAAACCGCCATAGACTTCAATGGGCAGGCGAATTTTAAAACCCACAGGGACTCTTTCTGGCCACAATAGTGATGGGAAAGTTGTTTCAACGCCTGGACTGTGGCATGCCGGAGGGGGATCCATGGCAAAACTCCCATGGAAAATTACATAGTTGATGCAGAGTCTGGTTTTAAGCCATAAAGGGCATACATTACCTAACATTCCTAAATTGTTTGGAATAACGTGCTTTAAAACATCAGGTATGATGTTGTATCGATCAGGTAGTGTAAGGGTTAGGCCCGCTTCACAGTGACAGACCAAACTCTCCGTTTAACGCACCGCAAACAACCACAAACAGTCCATTTGCACAACCGCAAACTCCCCTTTGGCACAAGGTTGGATACCAAGCTAGCCATGTCCCGTTCCTTGTCCTCACTGATGTCATTGAAGGTCTCTTCCTCCACCCAGCCATCAAGGGTCCCCGAAAGGTGACAACAAGCCCCCTGGGACGCCTGCTGTGTTTGGTCTTCCACCTCCTCAAAGCCACCTTCCTCCTCTGACTCCTCTTCTTCAGACTCCTCTCACTGCATTGCCTCTCTCTGCATTATTATAAGGTGTGTTAAGTAGTACTACTCTTATCAGTTTAAAACCTGTTACAGCACATATCAGGGGGCGTGTATAAGGCCTGGATTTTTAGAACCAGGAGATGGAAAAGAGATGCTTTGTTGGTCGTATCACTTCAATTTTGGGGCACGGCACGTGCAGTCAAAGGTGCCACCAGATAGGAGTGACGTGTTTGTAAGTACTACTCTTATCAGTTTAATACTTGTTACGTCACCTATCAGGGGGCGTGTATAAGGCCTGGATTTTTAGAACCAGGAGATGGAAAAAGATGCTTTGTTGGTCGTATCACTTCAATTTTGGGGCACGGCACGTGCAGTCAAAGGTGCCACCAGATAGGAGTGACGTGTTTGTAAGTACTACTCTTATCAGTTTAATACTTGTTACGTCACCTATCAGGGGGCGTGTATAAGGCCTGGATTTTTAGAACCAGGAGATGGAAAAAGATGCTTTGTTGGTCGTATCACTTCAATTTTGGGGCACGGCACGTGCAGTCAAAGGTGCCACCAGATAGGAGTGACGTGTTTGTAAGTACTACTCTTATCAGTTTAATACTTGTTACGTCACCTATCAGGGGGCGTGTATAAGGCCTGGATTTTTAGAACCAGGAGATGGAAAAAGATGCTTTGTTGGTCGTATCACTTCAATTTACGGGCACGGCACGTGCAGTCAAAGGTGCCACCAGATAGGAGTGACGTGTTTGTAAGTACTACTCTTATCAGTTTAATACTTGTTACGTTACCTATCAGGGGGCGTGTATAAGGCCTGGATTTTTAGAACCGGGAGATGGAAAAAGATGCTTTGTTGGTCGTATCACTTCAATTTTGGGGCACGGCACGTGCAGTCAAAGGTGCCACCAGATAGGAGTGACGTGTTTGTAAGTACTACTCTTATCAGTTTAATACTTGTTACGTCACCTATCAGGGGGCGTGTATAAGGCCTGGATTTATAGAATCAGGAGATGGAAAAAGATGCTTTGTTGGTCGTATCACTTCAATTTTGGGGCACGGCACGTGCAGTCAAAGGTGCCACCAGATAGGAGTGGCGTGTTTGTAAGTACTACTCTTATCAGTTTAAAACTTGTTACGTCACCTATCAGGGGGCGTGTATAAGGCCTGGATTTTTAGAACCAGGAGATGGAAAAAGATGCTTTGTTGGTCGTATCACTTCAATATTGGGGCACGGCACGTGCAGTCAAAGGTGCCACCAGATAGGAGTGACGTGTTTGTAAGTACTACTCTTATCAGTTTAATACTTGTTACGTCACCTATCAAGGGGCGTGTATAAGGCCTGGATTTTTAGAACCGGGAGATGGAAAAAGATGCTTTGTTGGTCGTATCACTTCAATTTTGGGGCACGGCAAGTGCAGTCAAAGGTGCCACCAGATAGGAGTGACGTGTTTGTAAGTACTACTCTTATCAGTTTAATACTTGTTACGTCACCTATCAGGGGGCTTGTATAAGGCCTGGATTTTTAGAACCAGGAGATGGAAAAAGATGCTTTGTTGGTCGTATCACTTCAATTTTGGGGCAAGGCACGTGCAGTCAAAGGTGCCACCAGATAGGAGTGACGTGTTTGTAAGTACTACTCTTATCAGTTTAAAACTTGTTACGTCACCTATTAGGGGGCGTGTATAAGGCCTGGATTTTTAGAACCAGGAGATGGAAAAAGATGCTTTGTTTGTCGTATCACTTCAATTTTGGGGCACGGCACGTGCAGTCAAAGGTGCCACCAGATAGGAGTGACGTGTTTGTAAGTACTACTCTTATCAGTTTAATACTTGTTACGTCACCTATCAGGGGGCGTGTATAAGGCCTGGATTTTTAGAACCAGGAGATGGAAAAAGATGCTTTGTTGGTCGTATCACTTCAATTTTGTGGTACGGCACGTGCAGTCAAAGGTGCCACAAGATAGGAGTGACGTGTTTGTAAGTACTACTCTTATCAGTTTAATACTTGTTACGTCACCTATCGAGGGCGTGTATAAGGCCTGGATTTTTAGAACCGGGAGATTCAAAAAGATGCTTTGTTGGTCGTATCACTTCAATTTTGGGGCACGGCACGTGCAAACAAAGGTGCCACCAGATAGGAGTGGCGTGTTTGTAAGTACTACTCTTATCAGTTTAATACTTGTTACGTCACCTATCAGGGGGCGTGTATAAGGCCTGGATTTTTAGAACCAGGAGATGGAAAAAGATGCTTTGTTGGTCGTATCACTTCAATTTTGGGGCACGGCACGTGCAGTCAAAGGTGCCACCAGATAGGAGTGACGTGTTTGTAAGTACTACTCTTATCAGTTTAATACTTGTTACGTCACCTATCAGGGGGCGTGTATAAGGCCTGGATTTTTAGAACCAGGAGATGGAAAAAGATGCATTGTTGGTCGTATCACTTCAATTTTGGGGCACGGCACGTGCAGTCAAAGGTGCCACCAGATAGGAGTGACGTGTTTGTAAGTACTACTCTTATCAGTTTAATACTTGTTACGTTACCTATCAGGGGGCGTGTATAAGGCCTGGATTTTTAGAACCGGGAGATGGAAAAAGATGCTTTGTTGGTCGTATCACTTCAATTTTGGGGCACGGCACGTGCAGTCAAAGGTGCCACCAGATAGGAGTGACGTGTTTGTAAGTACTACTCTTATCAGTTTAATACTTGTTACGTTACCTATCAGGGGGCGTGTATAAGGCCTGGATTTTAAGAACCGGGAGATGGAAAAAGATGCTTTGTTGGTCGTATCACTTCAATTTTGGGGCACGGCACGTGCAGTCAAAGGTGCCACCAGATAGGAGTGACGTGTTTGTAAGTACTACTCTTATCAGTTTAATACCTGTTACGTTACCTATCAGGGGGCGTGTATAAGGCCTGGATTTTAAGAACCGGGAGATGGAAAAAGATGCTTTGTTGGTCGTATCACTTCAATTTTGGGGCACGGCACGTGCAGTCAAAGGTGCCACCAGATAGGAGTGACGTGTTTGTAAGTACTACTCTTATCAGTTTAATACTTGTTACGTCACCTATCAGGGGGCGTGTATAAGGCCTGGATTTTTAGAACCAGGAGATGGAAAAAGATGCTTTGTTGGTCGTATCACTTCAATTTTGGGGCACGGCACGTGCAGTCAAAGGTGCCACCAGATAGGAGTGACGTGTTTGTAAGTACTACTCTTATCAGTTTAATACTTGTTACGTTACCTATCAGGGGGCGTGTATAAGGCCTGGATTTTAAGAACCGGGAGATGGAAAAAGATGCTTTGTTGGTCGTATCACTTCAATTTTGGGGCACGGCACGTGCAGGCAAAGGTTACCACCAGATAGGAGTGACGTCTTTGTAAGTAGTACTCTTATCAGTTTAATACTTGTTACGTCACCTATCAGGGGGCGTGTATAAGGCCTGGATTTTTAGAACCGGGAGATGGAAAAAGATGCTTTGTTGGTCGTATCAGTTCAAGTTTGGGGCACGGCACGTGCAGTCAAAGGTGCCACCAGATAGGAGTGACGTGTTTGTAAGTACTACTCTTATCAGTTTAATACTTGTTACGTCACCTATCAGGGGGGGTGTATAAGGCCTGGATTTTTAGAACCAGGAGATGGAAAAAGATGCTTTGTTGGTCGTATCACTTCAATTTTGGGGCACGGCACGTGCAGTCAAAGGTGCCACCAGATAGGAGTGACGTGTTTGTAAGTACTACTCTTATCAGTTTAATACTTGTTACATCACCTATCAGGGGGCGTGTATAAGGCCTGGATTTTTAGAACCAGGAGATGGAAAAAGATGCTTTGTTGGTCGTATCACTTCAATTTTGGGGCACGGCACGTGCAGTCAAAGGTGCCACCAGATAGGAGTGACGTGTTTGTAAGTACTACTCTTATCAGTTTAAAACTTGTTACGTCACCTATTAGGGGGCGTGTATAAGGCCTGGATTTTTAGAACCAGGAGATGGAAAAAGATGCTTTGTTTGTCGTATCACTTCAATTTTGGGGCACGGCACGTGCAGTCAAAGGTGCCACCAGATAGGAGTGACCTGTTTGTAAGTACTACTCTTATCAGTTTAATACTTGTTACGTCACCTATCAGGGGGCGTGTATAAGGCCTGGATTTTTAGAACCAGGAGATGGAAAAAGATGCTTTGTTGGTCGTATCACTTCAATTTTGTGGCACGGCACGTGCAGTCAAAGGTGCCACCAGATAGGAGTGACGTGTTTGTAAGTACTACTCTTATCAGTTTAATACTTGTTACGTCACCTATCGGGGGCGTGTATAAGGCCTGGATTTTTAGAACCGGGAGATTCAAAAAGATGCTTTGTTGGTCGTATCACTTCAATTTTGGGGCACGGCACGTGCAGTCAAAGGTGCCACCAGATAGGAGTGACGTGTTTGTAAGTACTACTCTTATCAGTTTAATACTTGTTACGTCACCTATCAGGGGGCGTGTATAAGGCCTGGATTTTTAGAACCAGGAGATGGAAAAAGATGCTTTGTTGGTCGTATCACTTCAATATTGGGGCACGGCACGTGCAGTCAAAGGTGCCACCAGATAGAAGTGGCGTGTTTGTAAGTACTACTCTTATCAGTTTAAAACTTGTTACGTCACCTATTAGGGGGCGTGTATAAGGCCTGGATTTTTAGAACCAGGAGATGGAAAAAGATGCTTTGTTGGTCGTATCACTTCAATTTTGGGGCACGGCACGTGCAGTCAAAGGTGCCACCAGATAGGAGTGACGTGTTTGTAAGTACTACTCTTATCAGTTTAATACTTGTTACGTCACCTATCAGGGGGCGTGTATAAGGCCTGGATTTTTAGAACCAGGAGATGGAAAAAGATGCTTTGTTGGTCGTATCACTTCAATTTTGGGGCACGGCACGTGCAGTCAAAGGTGCCACCAGATAGGAGTGACGTGTTTGTAAGTACTGCTCTTATCAGTTTAATACTTGTTACGTTACCTATCAGGGGGCGTGTATAAGGCCTGGATTTTTAGAACCGGGAGATGGAAAAAGATGCTTTGTTGGTCGTATCACTTCAATTTTGGGGCACGGCACGTGCAGTCAAAGGTGCCACCAGATAGGAGTGACGTGTTTGTAAGTACTACTCTTATCAGTTTAATACTTGTTACGTTACCTATCAGGGGGCGTGTATAAGGCCTGGATTTTAAGAACCGGGAGATGGAAAAAGATGCTTTGTTGGTCGTATCACTTCAATTTTGGGGCACGGCACGTGCAGTCAAAGGTGCCACCAGATAGGAGTGACGTGTTTGTAAGTACTACTCTTATCAGTTTAATACTTGTTACGTCACCTATCAGGGGGCGTGTATAAGGCCTGGATTTTTAGAACCGGGAGATGGAAAAAGATGCTTTGTTGGTCGTATAACTTCAAGTTTGGGGCACGGCACGTGCAGTCAAAGGTGCCACCAGATAGGAGTGACGTGTTTGTAAGTACTACTCTTATCAGTTTAATACTTGTTACGTCACCTATCAGGGGGCGTGTATAAGGCCTGGATTTTTAGAACCAGGAGATGGAAAAAGATGCTTTGTTGGTCGTATCACTTCAATTTTGGGGCACGGCACGTGCAGTCAAAGGTGCCACCAGATAGGAGTGACGTGTTTGTAAGTACTACTCTTATAAGTTTAATACTTGTTACGTTACCTATCAGGGGGCGTGTATAAGGCCTGGATTTTTAGAACCGGGAGATGGAAAAAGATGCTTTGTTGGTCGCATCACTTCAATTTTGGGGCACGGCACGTGCAGTCAAAGGTGCCACCAGATAGGAGTGACGTGTTTGTAAGTACTACTCTTATCAGTTTAATACTTGTTACGTCACCTATCAGGGGGCGTGTATAAGGCCTGGATTTTTAGAACCAGGAGATGGAAAAAGATGCTTTGTTGGTCGTATCACTTCAATTTTGGGGCACGGCACGTGCAGTCAAAGGTGCCACCAGATAGGAGTGACGTGTTTGTAAGTACTACTCTTATCAGTTTAATACTTGTTACGTTACCTATCAGGGGGCGTGTATAAGGCCTGGATTTTAAGAACCGGGAGATGGAAAAAGATGCTTTGTTGGTCGTATCACTTCAATTTTGGGGCACGGCACGTGCAGTCAAAGGTGCCACCAGATAGGAGTGACGTGTTTGTAAGTACTACTCTTATAAGTTTAATACTTGTTACGTCACCTATCAGGGGGCATGTATAAGGCCTGGATTTTTAGAACCGGGAGATGGAAAAAGATGCTTTGTTGGTCGTATCACTTCAAGTTTGGGGCACGGCACGTGCAGTCAAAGGTGCCACCAGATAGGAGTGACGTGTTTGTAAGTACTACTCTTATCAGTTTAATAATTGTTACGTCACCTATCAGGGGGCGTGTATAAGGCCTGGATTTTTAGAACCAGGAGATGGAAAAAGATGCTTTGTTGGTCGTATCACTTCAATTTTGGGGCACGGCACGTGCAGTCAAAGGTGCCACCATATAGGAGTGACGTGTTTGTAAGTACTACTCTTATCAGCTTAATACTTGTTACGTCACCTATCAGGGGGCGTGTATAAGGCCTGGATTTTTAGAACCAGGAGATGGAAAAAGATGCTTTGTTGGTCGTATCACTTCAATTTTGGGGCACGGCACGTGCAGTCAAAGGTGCCACCAGATAGAAGTGGCGTGTTTGTAAGTACTACTCTTATCAGTTTAAAACTTGTTACGTCACCTATTAGGGGGCGTGTATAAGGCCTGGATTTTTAGAACCAGGAGATGGAAAAAGATGCTTTGTTGGTCGTATCACTTCAATTTTGGGGCACGGCACGTGCAGTCAAAGGTGCCACCAGATAGGAGTGACGTGTTTGTAAGTACTACTCTTATCAGTTTAATACTTGTTACATCACCTATCAGGGGGCGTGTATAAGGCCTGGATTTTTAGAACCAGGAGATGGAAAAAGATGCTTTGTTGGTCGTATCACTTCAATTTTGGGGCACGGCACGTGCAGTCAAAGGTGCCACCAGATAGGAGTGACGTGTTTGTAAGTACTACTCTTATCAGTTTAATACTTGTTACGTCACCTATCAGGGGGCGTGTATAAGGCCTGGATTTTTAGAACCGGGAGATGGAAAAAGATGCTTTGTTGGTCGTATAACTTCAATTTTGTGGCACGTCACGTGCAGTCAAAGGTGCCACCAGATAGGAGTGACGTGTTTGTAAGTACTACTCTTATCAGTTTAATACTTGTTACGTTACCTATCAGGGGGCGTGTATAAGGCCTGGATTTTAAGAACCGGGAGATGGAAAAAGATGCTTTGTTGGTCGTATCACTTCAATTTTGGGGCACGGCACGTGCAGTCAAAGGTGCCACCAGATAGGAGTGACGTGTTTGTAAGTACTACTCTTATAAGTTTAATACTTGTTACGTCACCTATCAGGGGGCATGTATAAGGCCTGGATTTTTAGAACCGGGAGATGGAAAAAGATGCTTTGTTGGTCGTATCACTTCAAGTTTGGGGCACGGCACGTGCAGTCAAAGGTGCCACCAGATAGGAGTGACGTGTTTGTAAGTACTACTCTTATCAGTTTAATACTTGTTACGTCACCTATCAGGGGGCGTGTATAAGGCCTGGATTTTTAGAACCAGGAGATGGAAAAAGATGCTTTGTTGGTCGTATCACTTCAATTTTGGGGCACGGCACGTGCAGTCAAAGGTGCCACCAGATAGGAGTGACGTGTTTGTAAGTACTACTCTTATCAGCTTAATACTTGTTACGTCACCTATCAGGGGGCGTGTATAAGGCCTGGATTTTTAGAACCAGGAGATGGAAAAAGATGCTTTGTTGGTCGTATCACTTCAATTTTGGGGCACGGCACGTGCAGTCAAAGGTGCCACCAGATAGAAGTGGCGTGTTTGTAAGTACTACTCTTATCAGTTTAAAACTTGTTACGTCACCTATTAGGGGGCGTGTATAAGGCCTGGATTTTTAGAACCAGGAGATGGAAAAAGATGCTTTGTTGGTCGTATCACTTCAATTTTGGGGCACGGCACGTGCAGTCAAAGGTGCCACCAGATAGGAGTGACGTGTTTGTAAGTACTACTCTTATCAGTTTAATACTTGTTACGTCACCTATCAGGGGGCGTGTATAAGGCCTGGATTTTTAGAACCAGGAGATGGAAAAAGATGCTTTGTTGGTCGTATCACTTCAATTTTGGGGCACGGCACGTGCAGTCAAAGGTGCCACCAGATAGGAGTGACGTGTTTGTAAGTACTACTCTTATCAGTTTAATACTTGTTACGTCACCTATCAGGGGGCGTGTATAAGGCCTGGATTTTTAGAACCGGGAGATGGAAAAAGATGCTTTGTTGGTCGTATAACTTCAATTTTGTGGCACGTCACGTGCAGTCAAAGGTGCCACCAGATAGGAGTGACGTGTTTGTAAGTACTACTCTTATCAGTTTAATACTTGTTACGTCACCTATCAGGGGGCGTGTATAAGGCCTGGATTTTTAGAACCAGGAGATGGAAAAAGATGCTTTGTTGGTCATATCACTTCAATTTTGGGGCACGGCACGTGCAGTCAAAGGTGCCACCAGATAGGAGTGACGTGTTTGTAAGTACTACTCTTATCAGTTTAATACTTGTTACATCACCTATCAGGGGGCGTGTCTAAGGCCTGGATTTTTAGAACCAGGAGATGGAAAAATATGCTTTGTTGGTCGTATCACTTCAATTTTGGGGCACGGCACGTGCAGTCAAAGGTGCCACCACATACGAGTGACGTGTTTGTAAGTACTACTCTTATCAGTTTAATACTTGTTACGTCACCTATCAGGGGGCGTGTATAAGGCCTGGATTTTTAGAACCAGGAGATGGAAAAAGATGCTTTGTTGGTCGCATCACTTCAATTTTGGGGCACGGCACGTGCAGTCAAAGGTGCCACCAGATAGGAGTGACGTGTTTGTAAGTACTACTCTTATCAGTTTAATACTTGTTACGTTACCTATCAGGGGGCGTGTATAAGGCCTGGATTCTTAGAACCGGGAGATGGAAAAAGATGCTTTGTTGGTCGTATCACTTCAATTTTGGGGCACGGCACGTGCAGTCAAAGGTGCCACCAGATAGGAGTGACGTGTTTGTAAGTACTACTCTTATCAGTTTAATACTTGTTACGTCACCTATCAGGGGGCGTGTATAAGGCCTGGATTTTTAGAACCGGGAGATGGAAAAAGATGCTTTGTTGGTCGTATCACTTCAAGTTTGGGGCACGGCACGTGCAGTCAAAGGTGCCACCAGATAGGAGTGACGTGTTTGTAAGTACTACTCTTATCAGTTTAATACTTGTTACGTCCCCTATCAGGGGGCGTGTATAAGGCCTGGATTTTTAGAACCAGGAGATGGAAAAAGATGCTTTGTTGGTCGTATCACTTCAATTTTGGGGCATGGCACGTGCAGTCAAAGGTGCCACCAGATAGGAGTGACGTGTTTGTAAGTACTACTCTTATCAGTTTAATACTTGTTACGTCACCTATCAGGGGGCGTGTATAAGGCCTGGATTTTTAGAACCGGGAGATGGAAAAAGATGCTTTGTTGGTCGTATAACTTCAAATTTGGGGCACGGCACGTGCAGTCAAAGGTGCCACCAGATAGGAGTGACGTGTTTGTAAGTACTACTTTTATCAGTTTAATACTTGTTACGTCCCCTATCAGGGGGCGTGTATAAGGCCTGGATTTTTAGAACCAGGAGATGGAAAAAGATGCTTTGTTGGTCGTATCACTTCAATTTTGGGGCACGGCACGTGCAGTCAAAGGTGCCACCAGATAGGAGTGACGTGTTTGTAAGTACTACTCTTATCAGTTTAATACTTGTTACGTCACCTATCAGGGGGCGTGTATAAGGCCTGGATTTTTAGAACCGGGAGATGGAAAAAGATGCTTTGTTGGTCGTATAACTTCAAGTTTGGGGCACGGCACGTGCAGTCAAAGGTGCCACCAGATAGGAGTGACGTGTTTGTAAGTACTACTCTTATCAGTTTAATACTTGTTACGTCACCTATCATGGGGCGTGTATAAGGCCTGGATTTTTAGAACCAGGAGATGGAAAAAGATGCTTTGTTGGTCGTATCACTTCAATTTTGGGGCACGGCACGTGCAGTCAAAGGTGCCACCAGATAGGAGTGACGTGTTTGTAAGTACTACTCTTATCAGTTTAATACTTGTTACGTTACCTATCAGGGGGCGTGTATAAGGCCTGGATTTTTAGAACCAGGAGATGGAAAAAGATGCTTTGTTGGTCGTATCACTTCAATTTTGGGGCACGGCACGTGCAGTCAAAGGTGCCACCAGATAGGAGTGACGTGTTTGTAAGTACTACTCTTATCAGTTTAATACTTGTTACGTCACCTATCAGGGGGCGTGTATAAGGCCTGGATTTTTAGAACCAGGAGATGGAAAAAGATGCTTTGTTGGTCGTATCACTTCAATTTTGGGGCACGGCACGTGCAGTCAAAGGTGCCACCAGATAGGAGTGACGTGTTTGTAAGTACTACTCTTATCAGTTTAATACTTGTTACGTTACCTATCAGGGGGCGTGTATAAGGCCTGGATTTTAAGAACCGGGAGATGGAAAAAGATGCTTTGTTGGTCGTATCACTTCAATTTTGGGGCACGGCACGTGCAGTCAAAGGTGCCACCAGATAGGAGTGACGTGTTTGTAAGTACTACTCTTATCAGTTTAATACTTGTTACGTCACCTATCAGGGGGCGTGTATAAGGCCTGGATTTTTAGAACCGTGAGATGGAAAAAGATGCTTTGTTGGTCGCATCACTTCAAGTTTGGGGCACGGCACGTGCAGTCAAAGGTGCCACCAGATAGGAGTGACGTGTTTGTAAGTACTACTCTTATCAGTTTAATACTTGTTACGTCACCTATCAGGGGGCGTGTATAAGGCCTGGATTTTTAGAACCGGGAGATGGAAAAAGATGCTTTGTTGGTCGTATCACTTCAATTTTGGGGCACGGCACGTGCAGTCAAAGGTGCCACCAGATAGGAGTGACGTGTTTGTAAGTACTACTCTTATCAGTTTAATACTTGTTACGTTACCTATCAGGGGGCGTGTATAAGGCCTGGATTTTTAGAACCGGGAGATGGAAAAAGATGCTTTGTTGGTCGCATCACTTCAATTTTGGGGCACGGCACGTGCAGTCAAAGGTGCCACCAGATAGGAGTGACGTGTTTGTAAGTACTACTCTTATCAGTTTAATACTTGTTACGTCACCTATCAGGGGGCGTGTATAAGGCCTGGATTTTTAGAACCGGGAGATGGAAAAAGATGCTTTGTTGGTCGTATCACTTCAAGTTTGGGGCACGGCACGTGCAGTCAAAGGTGCCACCAGATAGGAGTGACGTGTTTGTAAGTACTACTCTTATCAGTTTAATACTTGTTACGTCACCTATCAGGGGGCGTGTATAAGGCCTGGATTTTTAGAACCAGGAGATGGAAAAAGATGCTTTGTTGGTCGTATCACTTCAATTTTGGGGCACGGCACGTGCAGTCAAAGGTGCCACCAGATAGGAGTGACGTGTTTGTAAGTACTACTCTTATCAGTTTAATACTTGTTACGTCACCTATCAGGGGGCGTGTATAAGGCCTGGATTTTTAGAACCAGGAGATGGAAAAAGATGCTTTGTTGGTCGTATCACTTCAATTTTGGGGCACGGCACGTGCAGTCAAAGGTGCCACCAGATAGGAGTGACGTGTTTGTAAGTACTACTCTTATCAGTTTAATACTTGTTACGTTACCTATCAGGGGGCGTGTATAAGGCCTGGATTTTAAGAACCGGGAGATGGAAAAAGATGCTTTGTTGGTCTTATCACTTAAATTTTGGGGCACGGCACGTGCAGTCAAAGGTTCCACCAGATAGGAGTGACGTCTTTGTAAGTACTACTCTTATCAGTTTAATACTTGTTACGTCACCTATCAGGGGGCTTGTATAAGGCCTGGATTTTTAGAACCGGGAGATGGAAAAAGATGCTTTGTTGGTCGTATCACTTCAATTTTGGGGCACGGCACGTGCAGTCAAAGGTGCCACCAGATAGGAGTGACGTGTTTGTAAGTACTACTCTTATCAGTTTAATACTTGTTACGTCACCTATCAGGGGGGGTGTATAAGGCCTGGATTTTTAGAACCAGGAGATGGAAAAAGATGCTTTGTTGGTCGTATCACTTCAATTTTGGGGCACGGCACGTGCAGTCAAAGGTGCCACCAGATAGGAGTGACGTGTTTGTAAGTACTACTCTTATCAGTTTAATACTTGTTACGTCACCTATCAGGGGGCGTGTATAAGGCCTGGATTTTTAGAACCAGGAGATGGAAAAAGATGCTTTGTTGGTCGTATCACTTCAATTTTGGGGCACGGCACGTGCAGTCAAAGGTGCCACCAGATAGAAGTGGCGTGTTTGTAAGTACTACTCTTATCAGTTTAAAACTTGTTACGTCACCTATTAGGGGGCGTGTATAAGGCCTGGATTTTTAGAACAAGGAGATGGAAAAAGATGCTTTGTTGGTCGTATCACTTCAATTTTGGGGCACGGCACGTGCAGTCAAAGGTGCCACCAGATAGGAGTGACGTGTTTGTAAGTACTACTCTTATCAGTTTAATACTTGTTACGTCACCTATCAGGGGGCGTGTATAAGGCCTGGATTTTTAGAACCAGGAGATGGAAAAAGATGCTTTGTTGGTCGTATCACTTCAATTTTGGGGCACCGCACGTGCAGTCAAAGGTGCCACCAGATAGGAGTGACGTGTTTGTAAGTACTACTCTTATCAGTTTAATACTTGTTACGTTACCTATCAGGGGGCGTGTATAAGGCCTGGATTTTTAGAACCAGGAGATGGAAAAAGATGCTTTGTTGGTCGTATCACTTCAATTTTGGGGCACGGCACGTGCAGTCAAAGGTGCCACCAGATAGGAGTGACGTGTTTGTAAGTACTACTCTTATCAGTTTAATACTTGTTACGTCACCTATCAGGGGGCGTGTATAAGGCCTGGATTTTTAGAACCGGGAGATGGAAAAAGATGCTTTGCTGGTCGTATCACTTCAAGTTTGGGGCACGGCACGTGCAGTCAAAGGTGCCACCAGATAGGAGTGACGTGTTTGTAAGTACTACTCTTATCAGTTTAATACTTGTTACGTCACCTATCAGGGGGCGTGTATAAGGCCTGGATTTTTAGAACCAGGAGATGGAAAAAGATGCTTTGTTGGTCGTATCACTTCAATTTTGGGGCACATCACGTGCAGTCAAAGGTGCCACCAGATAGGAGTGACGTGTTTGTAAGTACTACTCTTATCAGTTTAATACTTGTTACGTCACCTATCAGGGGGCGTGTATAAGGCCTGGATTTTTAGAACCAGGAGATGGAAAAAGATGCTTTGTTGGTCGTATCACTTTAATTTTGGGGCACGGCACGTGCAGTCAAAAGTGCCACCAGATAGGAGTGACGTGTTTGTAAGTACTACTCTTATCAGTTTAATACTTGTTACGTTACCTATCAGGGGGCGTGTATAAGGCCTGGATTTTAAGAACCGGGAGATGGAAAAAGATGCTTTGTTGGTCGTATCACTTCAATTTTGGGGCACGGCACGTGCAGTCAAAGGTGCCACCAGATAGGAGTGACGTGTTTGTAAGTACTACTCTTATCAGTTTAATACTTGTTACGTTACCTATCAGGGGGCGTGTATAAGGCCTGGATTTTTAGAACCAGGAGATGGAAAAAGATGCTTTGTTGGTCGCATCACTTCAATTTTGGGGCACGGCACGTGCAGTCAAAGGTGCCACCAGATAGGAGTGACGTGTTTGTAAGTACTACTCTTATCAGTTTAATACTTGTTACGTCACCTATCAGGGGGCGTGTATAAGGCCTGGATTTTTAGAACCAGAAGATGGAAAAATATGCTTTGTTGGTCGTATCACTTCAATTTTGGGGCACTTTGTGACATTAGCTTCTTACGCTCAAACATGTCCTTTACAGGCACCTGACTATGGGCAGATGAGCAGGAACTGCTCAAGGCGAGAGACGGAGTGGCGGATGGTTGAGAAGGGGCAAGGAGGACAGCAGTGGTTGATGTGTCTTATGATGCTGCACCAGGAGGAGGATGGCAGCTTTGAGTTTGTGTGCTGCTTGTACTCATGTGTTGGTCTGGAGTCACCCAAACATTAGGTCTCAACCTGTAGAGGATAAGGGAACCTAGACCTCATTCATCATTACAGGTTTTTACAGATCGGTACTATGCGTCCAAGCTACTGTGACAACAGATATGAGTGGCACTGTGCACTTGCAGAAGTTGGTAGAGTAGACGCTGTAGGTCTGACACACACGCTTGCAGACAACTAACTGCTATGCAATCTATTACAGTAGAATTTTGTTTTTGTTTTAAATGTACACTACTTTTACACCAGATATGAGTGGTGTGTTAAGTAGTACTACTCCTATCAGTTTAATCCCTGTTATGTGCCTTTTTTTTGGGTTTGGTTGTTGAAGCCACAGTGTAGCACCAGAGGCCAGAAAAATTAGGCATGTACACATGCCTGAAAAATTAGGTATTGTTGATCTTGCAGCGAACAGAGAAGAAGGTAGGCCTGATTCAACGCCCCATCCCTGCATATCCAAACTCAGAGATTGAGGGGGCGACCCTTACAAGGCCACGGGCCGGAGATATAAAGGGGGGCCATCCTAAATAAGCACACAAGCGGGGACAAAGGTAGGGAAGGGGACATAGAGGCCCATGGACTGACGGTCGCCATCTTGGCAGGAAAAGGTCCCAGCAATTAAGCCAAACTGACCCAGCACAGGCAGCTACTTGAGTCAAACGCTATACAATTACACCTTAATAAAGCTGAAACATGCAGCAGCAGGGATTCTAAACGGCCACACAGGGACAAGGAGGCTAACAGCCCCCACAGACTCTGCACCACTCTTTTTAACAGATAACCCAAGGGGCTAACCAGGGACCTTCCTCACAAAAAAAAAAAGTAGAATTTTATTGGAGGAATTATTAGTGTCTTTACCCCCCAAGAGAGGACATAATATACGGTATCTTTAGACTACCTGATGGCCAAACCTCCTTTAGCCCCAATGCTATCCAAGAAACATTTCAAAACTTCGATCAGACCATATATTCATCCCAATCCCGTTGCAGCGGATCTGACATAGAGTCCTTCCTACTACAGCAAGAAGTCCACAAAATACCTGTACCTCAATTGGACAGCTTGAACCTAGACATATCCCAAGAGGAAGTTAAATCTACAATTCAAGATCTTAAATTTGGCAAGTCCCCAGGGCCAGACGGTTTTACTCATCTGTACTATAAGAAATTTGAGCCCTTGCTTACCCCCGCACCTAACATCTTTGTTTAACGCTATACTAAATGGAGAACCTATGCCCCCTTAATTGAATCAGGCCGACCTTATAGTCTTTCCCAAAGAGGGTAGGGAATCTCAAACTGTATTACAAGGCAGCGCAGCTGGCTTTCATTTCTCTGGCGCATTCTCCAAAACACATCAGCCGCTCTGGGTATTTATGGAAAATGTAAGCATGTCACCTTATACATGGGATACAGTAATATGGATTCCAGGCCTGTATACTTTTTTGAGAAACTTGAAAAACCCATTGATTAAGCACTCATTAAAAATATGGACGGAGATGAACTGGACACAAAAACTGGACACTCGGGTATCAGATCTTACCCCTATCGTACCCAATCCCCACTTTAAGATACATCTTCCGGAAAGCTCTCTCAGTTGGTGGAAGTCTCAGAACCTACTAAGGGTTGGTCCATGGTGGCATGAAGACAAAATAATGACCTTTGAGTGGGTGAGAGATAGATACAATTTACCCCTGGCTGAACACTATAATTTTTGCAGGATACATCATTTTATATATACAATAAGTGGTAGGGGAACCCCCCAAAGAAACACCTGGCTACTCAAAAAATGTAGGGATTCCCCCTTTCAGCCTGGTATTATTAGCCTCATGTATGAACTATTTAATGAAAACTCATGGGCAAACAAAACAGACTATACCAAAGCCTGGGAGAGGGATTTGGGCACCGAGTTGGCAGATAGCACATGGGATAAAAGTTGGCAAGGCTTAAGTAGGGGATCTTTAAATTATAGTCTGCTTGAGACTTCAATAAAGGTCCTACACAGGACATATATTACTCCTTTTAAGCTAATAAATGGGATCCAAAACGGAGCAGCTCATGTTTTAGGAACAGTGGTAATGAGGCTACATTTATTCATGTCTGGTGGGAGTGTTCGGCAGTCATAAGACTATGGGAAGAAACATGCTTACTAGCTTCTAAAATGTTTAAGATTGACCTAATAAAATATTTTTTGAAAGAAAAAATACACATAGCTAGTATTTGGAAAACCCCAAATTAAAACTTTCAGGAATTAATAAAAAAAATCAACTATTTACTGCTCAACGAGAGATTTAACCATGTAGTCTTGGATAGAATCACCCAGTTCCAGACAATTTGGGATCCCTGGATAACATCCCCATTTAGTGCCCCCCTAATATAATAAAACATTTGTTAATGGTTGAAGCGACTCGGGGGGAAGGACCGGAGTGGGGGAGCCCTGGAGGAGACCCTTCAGAAGCAACCGGCGGCAAAATCATCCGAGGAAAGGAGAGGTCGCCTACTGAAGCCTGCCCTAGGGTAACCCAAGGGCGATTGAGCAGGTTAGATATTGTAAATAATAAGCTACTGCTGGAGTGATGATAGATAATAGGACTTTACTATTGTCTGTTTTAACATGTCTTAGGTTTCTCTTAAAAATTGCAATCACAGTAAAAAAAAAGAAAATGTATTAACCAAAAAAGTAAAAAAAAGAAGGCCTAGCCACCTAATTTTAACAAAATGTCTTCATTGTAAATATGTATTTTTGCACAACTGTTGTGTTATGCAAGACTGTTCAATATGCTTTCTTTTCCATTACATGCCGTACGCCTTCTGGCATAAAAATTGAAATTCAAAAATTAGATATTGTTGCAGCCGCTGCTGTTGCAGCGGCCAGAAAAATTGACCTTTGTTCCCCAGGCAGAAAGTGCCATAAAACATTGCCTCTTCTTGAACCCTAGTTGGTGGCGGATAATTCACGCAAGTCATCCGGCATTCACAGATAACATACAGCAGTGTGTGGACCATTTATAGCCGAAGGCAGCTCATCTCATCAGGCCTTTTTCAGTCGAATGTATCGCCCAGTGTCAGTCCCTTCGGGATCCATCCCTCATTCATCTTTATAAAGGTGAGGCAATCTAGACTTTTTAGCCCTAGGTGACTTCTCTTCTCGGTGACAAAACCTCCTGCTGCACTGAAGGTCCTTTCTGACAGGACACTTGAAGCGGGGCAGGCCAGAAGTTCAATTGCAAATTGGGATAGCTCAGGCCACAGGTCTAGCCTGCATACCCAGTAGTCAAGGGGTTCATCGCTCCTCAGAGTGTCGATATCTGCAGTTAAGGCGAGGTAGTCTGCTACCTGTCGGTCAAGTCGTTCTCCGAGGGTGGATCCCGAAGGGCTGATGCGATGCGTAGGACTGAAAAAGGTCCGCATGTCCTCCATCAACATCACGTCTTTTAAACGTCCTGTCCTTGCCGGCGTGGTCGTGGGAGGTGGATTACTTTCACCTCTTCCCCTGTTATATTGCCCTTGTGCTGTGACATCACCCTTATATGCTGTGTAAAGCATACTTGTTAATTTGTTTTGCACCTGCTGCATCCTTTCTGACTTGCGGTAATTTGGTAACAAATCAGGCACTTTCTGCTTATACCGGGGGTCTAGTAGCGTAAACACCCAGTACAGGTCGTTCCCCTTCAGCCTTTTTATACGAGGGTCCTGCGACAGGCAGGACAGCATGAAAGACCCCATTTGCACAAGGTTGGATGCCGAGCTAGTCATGTCCCGTTCCTCGTCCTCAGCGATCTCGCTGAAGATATGTTCTTCCCCCCAGCCACGTACAACACCACGGGTACCAGATAGGTGACAACGAGCACCCTGGGATGCCTGTTGTGATTGGTCTTCCTCCTCCCCCTCAAAGCCACATTCCTCCTCTGACTCCTCTTCCCCAGAATCCTCTTCCAGCGTTGCCGCAGGTCCAGCAAGCGATGCTGATAAGGCTGTTTCTGGTGGTGATGGTGACCACAAATCTTCCTCTTCCTCGTCACGCTCATCTACGGTCTGATCCAGCGCTCTTCGCAGGGCACGCTCCAGGAATAAAACAAATGGTATGATGTCACCTCCTCAAAAGGACGCATGAGCCTACAGACATTGCGCATGAGTGTCCAGTAACGTGGCAAAAAAATCCCCAGATCCGCAGAGGCTGTCCTAGCACCCCGGTCATACAAATACTCGTTAATGGCTTTTTCTTGTTGGAGCAGGCGGTCGAACATTAGGAGTGTTGAATTCCAACGTGTGGGGCTGTCACAAATCAAGCGCCTCACTGGCATGTTGTTTCGCCGCTGGATATCTGAAAAGTGCGCCATGGCCGTGTAGGAACGCCTGAAATGGCCACACACCTTTCTGGCATGCTTCATGACGTCCTGTAAGCCTGGATACTTATGGACAAAGCGTTGTACGATCAGATTACACACATGTGCCATGCACGGCACATGCGTCAACTTGCCCAAATTCAATGCCGCCAACAAATTTCTTCCGTTGTCACAAACCACTTTGCCAATCTCTAGTTGGTGCGGAGTCAGCCATTGATCCACCTGTGCGTTCAGGGCGGACAGGAGTGCTGGCCCGGTGTGACTCTCTGCTTTGAGGCAAGTCAACCCCAAGACGGCATGACACTGCCGTATCCGGGATGTGGAATAGTATCTGGGGAGCTGGGGGGGGTGCCGTTAATGTGCAGCAAGACGCAGCAGCAGAAGAGGACTCAGCTGAGGAGGTTATGGAAGAGGATGGAGTAGGAGGAGTAGAGGAGGTGGCAGCAGGCCTGCCTGCAAGTCGTGGCGGTGTCACCAACTCCTCTGCAGAGCCACGCATTCCATGCTTGGCAGGCGTCAGC